>JANJGK010005920.1:0-35000 GCA_039081455.1 Macrobrachium rosenbergii
AGTTTCTGAATTCCAGACGCAAATATAAGTTTATAATTACGTAAGTATTCGTACAATCCGTACCTATCTTTCCATCTTTGAGATGGGTCCAACCTATTTCCCAGTCTACTTATGATTCTCCCGAACACAGGGAACAGCTATAATCACAAACTCTTACAAAGGCAGGTCCTTCCGCAGCTGACATTCAGTGTCAGTCACAAAGAAACGAAAGAGAGACCATAAAGACTCAAAAGAAAAAAACCAGGCCATGATAAAAAGAGGGTCGGCCTGGCCTCGTATAAAACAAGTTGTAGCAACTCTTGGTAGGGGTGGAGGATGGGGCAAGAATGAAGGTGGAAGGTGGGAGAGGAAGAATGGAAATGTAGCAGGGATACAAGGAACGTCAAAGGAAGGAGAGGGAAGACTACCCTTGAATATTACACAGAGTGTGTTTCCCCTCGTGGGAACTGCGTGCTTGCCCTGCCATTTCGAGAAAGCATGTGAATGGAGAACCTGAGCATACATGCATGGTTTGCGCGGAGTTTCCTCCTTCTCCTTCTCCTCCTCCTTCTCAGCCTCAAACACAATGGTGATTTTTCTATTCTTGGTTGGCCGAAGATGTTCCGACGAGGATCTTAGTCTTTAAAGGCCCTGAAGTTACTTCCAGGAAATCTATACGCCGTAGGAATGAGTCACTTTCATTTTCAATGCTGATAGATGATCGAAAGTATCAAAGTAATTAAGGCATGGACGTTGAATTGTAGAGATGAAGCATGAGAAACCATACGAGTACAAAGATATGGAATTAGAATAATCAATTAAATATCCCTACACACATAATATATATATATATATATATACATACATACATACATACATATACACAACCAATAAACTCACTCTCTCACTCTCTCTCTCTCTCTCTCTCTCTCTATCTCTCTTTCTCTCTCTCTCTCTCCTCCCTAACAACCCCTCTACTCTCTTTATCACTTCCTCCCTCTCACTGTCTCTCTCTTTCACCCTCTACCTTTCCTGTTAAGATAACCAGTTGCTTCAATTACAATGCTCAACATTTTTGAAATTTTATATTTCACCTTTCTCACTCTCATTCCTATCGGGGTTGAACTTATACTTAAAGGGCGTCGGGAGCATCACTATTCATCTCAGCGACCTCGAAATTATGGATCAGACACTTAATATCTGTCATTTTTTACATTTTATTTTTCACCCATTCTCGCCCCATCCTTCCTAGGCTGAACTTGGACTTAAAGGGCATCGGGAGTGTCATTATTCATCTTAGCAACTAATAACTGTCGTTCTCGGTTATTTTTACATGTCACCCCCCTTCCCACCCCAACACCCTTTGGTGCCAGTCATGTCTTACCCCCTACAGAATTCTTTTCCACACAATAAGTCATAAGTATACCGAAATGAGGTATGATAGGGCACATACAGCTTATTTAGCTACTAAGTCTACGGGGCAGAAATCAGCCCCATCCCAGGGAAGCCCTTCCCACCCCTACCACATTTGGTACCCTTTGGTGCTAGTCATGTCTTAACCCCCACAGTATTCTTTTCTAGACAGTATTTCATATGTATACCAAGTTTTGTTGAAATTGCGCAATGTGTTTCAGATAGATATACTAGCTGACCAACCAGGCACTTCCCAGGAAAGCTCTTATTGACAGTCTACATGTAGGGGGAAGGAATAGAGAAAGGGGAGGGGGAGGGAAGAGGGAAGGGGGAGGTGGACAGGGTAGGGGAGGGAGAAAGAAAAGGGGGAGGGGTTTATGTTGATGGTCCAACTGACAGTTCTACTTTTTTCATGTGAACATTCACTCTTCAAACAGATGTGTGTGAACTGACAGACATTACTGTGGTGACTGTCTCTTTTATCCATATATTCCTGTACTATCTGTCCCTTTTATCCAGGTACTGATATGATGACTGTCCCTTTTATCCAGAAATTACTGTGGTAACTCTGTCTCTTTTATCCAGGTATTACTGTTCTGTCTTTCCCTTTGATTCAGGTATTAATGTGGTGACTGTCCCCTTTTAACCATTTTAACCAGGTATTACTGTGCTGTCTGTCCCTTCTATCCAGTCATTAGTGTGATGACTTCCCCTTTTATCCGGAAATTACTATGGTGACTTGATTATACTCACCTTGATAACTCATAATCATTAATTCTCTCCTCTCTCTCTCTCTCTCTCTCTCTCTCTCTCTCTCTCTCTCTCTCTCTCTCTCTCTCTCTCTCTCCCCAAGCCTCCCTCACTTTTTCCCTCTTTTCCTTCCCTAACGCCCCCTCTACTCTCTCTCTCTCTCTCTCTCTCTCTCTCTCTCTCTCTCTCTCTCTCTCTCTCTCTCTCTCTCTCTCTCTCCTCCCTAACATCACCTCTACTCTCTCTCTCTCTCTCTTCCCTAACACCCTCTCACACTCACCTCTCTCTCACCCTCTCCCTGTCCTGTTAAGATAGTTGCTTCAAAAACACTGCCCAGCATTTCTGACATTTTTATATTTCACCCCTTTTCACCCCCATTCCTATCGAGGCTGAACTTGGACTTAAAGGGCATTGAGAGTGTCACTATTCATCTCAGCGATCTTAAAAATTGTGGATCAGACACTATTATCTGTCATTTTCGGTTATTTTTATGTCGCCCCATTCCCAGCCCCACCCCTTTGGTGCCAGTGATGTCTTAGCCCACAGTATTATTTCCAGATAGTAAGTCATATGTATACTGAAATGAAGTATAATAAATTCGTAGAGTTTATTTATTTACTAAGTCTACAGGCAGAACCAGCCCTACTTCTGGGAATCCCTTCCCACCCTAACCCCCTTTGGTGCCCTTTGGTGCTAGTCATGTCTTGCCCCCACAGTATTCTTTTCCAGATAGTGGGTCATATATATTTAGATTGCTGTTGTCTGTCCCTTTTATCTAGGTATTACTGTGGTGACTGTCCCTTTTATCCAGGTATTACTGTGGTGACTGTCCCTTTTATCCAGTTATTGCTGAGGTGACTGTCTGTTTTATCCAGATATTACTGTGGTGACTGTCCTTTTATCCAGTTATTACTGTGCTATTTGTCACCTTTAACCAGGTATTGCTATGATGTCTGTCCCTTTTATCAGGTATTACGGTGGTGTCTGTCTCTTTTATCCAGGTATTACTGTGATAACTATCCCTTTTATCCAGGTATTACTGTGGTGACTGAAAAGCCTTTTCAATAATATATTTCTATGGTCTCGAGTACATGAAATGAGGTATGATAAACCCGTAGAGTTTATTTGCCATTATATTACATAGGGAAGGGGGATGGGGGAAGGGAAAGGGGGGATTACGGGTTTGAAACCTACCCTATTATCTATATTGGGGCCAAATAATTGCCACATGCCAAATGTTGTCTACATCGGTCAAGTGGTTCGGATTTCTATAGCGTACAAAGTTACATAAAAACATACAAACATTTAATTTTATATATAAGATATACATACATACATATACATATATATATATATATATATATATATATATATATATATATATTATATATATGTGTGTGTGTGTATATGTATTATATAGTGCATATATATATATATATATATATATATATTATATATATATATATATATATATATACATACATACATACACATTTATATACACACACTTCCACGGGACAAAAGGAAAGTTCGTCTTATAAGAAGTGCTTCATAAGCGCAGAAGAGAGCATCCTCATAAGAAAGATGTTTAAGGTAAATGAACTTAATGAAACCACGTAATATTCTGCGGTAATGAGAAACTTGACATCGTAAAATACTGCTCCGACCTTCACTTTCTTAATTAAGAATGAAAGTAATTTAAATGCTACGCAAATTTATGGAACGCAGATTATCCTGAATCTCCGTGAGTTCTAAAGCTGACTCAGTACTGCTCATTATTTCCTAGTAATGATGTTTCATAGGAGTCTAATTATTTTCTCTAAACGAAAACCAATAAAGAAGAGAGTGAAATTAGCGTCAACTCCATCTACGCAAGGTGTTTCAAAAACTTTCCACGACAAATAACGAAGGGGAAATTATTTTAAAACAAAAAGCATTGAAACACTGCCAAATATGTCTAATTAGCATGTTCATTTTGTGTAAGCTTATTGACCGAGGCACGCCATGCACGCAAGCAAAGTAAAACAGCTGACCGCTGACTTTCATTACACACAAGTTAGTGAGTGCACCCAGAGTCAATATCTATATTGTCTCTTGATGCACCTTTGTTGGCCGAGTTGGTTGAGCTTCGGACTGTCATTCGATGGGCCGGAGTTCAATTCCCGCGGCCGGCTGATGAAGAGTTAGAGGAATTTATTTCTGGTGATAGAAATTCATTTCTCGCTATAATGTGTTTCGGATTCCACAATAAGCTGTAGGTCCCGTTGCTAAGTAACCAATTGGTTCTTAGCCACGTAAAATAAGTCTAATCCTTCGGGCCAGCCCTAGGAGAGCTGTTAATCAGCTCAGTGGTCTGGTAAAACTAAGGTATACTTCTTGATGCACCTATCCCGTCAAAATGACGGAGAATGTAGGATGGGTCAAAATCCCGCCATCCCGGATCTCGATTAAGCTGCCTTCATGCTGCATACTCACTTCGGGGCCAGTGGTGAAAGAAGCTGCTGGCACTGGACTGGACGACGGTAAGTCTAAACTCTGAGTTTATTACCGATACTTTCGTTGTTAGACAACGAAAAAATATGTGGACGTGCACACGAAGCCCTTCTGAAAATTCCCTTGGCGTAATACATTTGCAGCAATAAGGCTAATAAAGATTTTGAGGCAAACAAGGAGCACTAAGCTTGGAAAAAAGAAAAGAAGACTGAGATCTGCACTGCAGGGAATACATCAAGAGCAATTAAAATTACATACAGAAGACAGGGATATTAATAAAAAGAAAAGAAGCAATTCCCAACTTTTTAACATGAACTTTTTTCAGCATAATCGCTCCTTATAAAAGGGATTTCCTCTCAATATAAAATTTCATTCCTTTGAATATTAAGAGAACTCTTCGCATAGAACGCTTAATTCAGCTTGTAATATGCACAAACTATTAATATTCTAACCCCGGCTCCGCGTCAGCATATTACACTAAGCCTCTTATCACCACACATTCCTGCTGAATATGCCACCGGAAATGATTCCTACCGAAATGCTATACAACAACATCACTCAGACGTAACACCTACTGTACGTGCTGCATAACATCAGAACAACACTCCCGAATTATCTGAACCATCACCATCTGAGAAGATCGGAGCGGCTCACCCAGACCATAGGCCCCTTTAACTATTCCCTCTTTCCAAATACACGTAAATATTAATGATTCCTTGTTGCCTCTTTAGATGGCGACTCGAATGAACTTTGGAATTCCTACAAAGCTTGCTAAAGGTGCTTTATGTTATTTCTTAATATTACATTAAAGACTGTATTTTGTTGCTCAAATGATATCTTATTCCATCATTTTAGAGAGGGTGGAGAGGAATGCTACCTCTATTCTAGAGATAAAAATGTCTGTCACTATCAACAAATCATTCAGCTGTCCTTCATACTGGCATTATATTTATTTACTAATCTCCCGGATTTCTATCAAATACTTACGTTATAAGTAACTGCAAACGACAGTACAAATTTAAATGGCTCGCTCTAAATTAAATATAGACCTGCCCTACATATGCAACTGTCTAACGATTAATTTTAATAACACTTACTTATAAACGAATCATGTCTACGTCACCTGTAAACATACTACCACAGCTGTTAGCAGTGTCGTTAATTCTAAATTGACCCAGAAACTCGCACGAACGCCTTGGTAACTTACTCTTCTGTAAGAGAAGAACCTAAACGAGAAAGGTATTGTTCATTTTGTTGTTATTTGCAAAACAAAGATTCGACAGAAACATACTTCAAAATGTCGTCCTAACCAGCGAGCGTTTGAATGAGGCCTTCCTGTCACCCCTCCGGAGCAGCAAAAACATTTACATCATTTAAAGGAAGCCCAAAGATGTTGATGCTTGCAAAGCGCTGTCAACCTAACTTATTTCTCACCTGTTATTTTTGTTAATAAACCTGTTCTCTGCTCTATATTCTTGCGTAACTTCTTAATCTTACTATATGAAAAATAAGCATTTTGCTTCGTGGAATCTTCTTTTTTTAACCTTTCACAAATATTTGCGCAAACCTTCAATTGTTTTTTCTCAGGAGAACCAGGCTGAAACAAAACGTTATGAAAACGGGGTTCCCCTTTCTCTATACTTCAGCCAACACTAGTGCTACGGTGTCCCCTTCCTATTCCTCCCAAGTAACGGGAACGCCGTCCGCTTTCTCAGTTCCAAGGGCCTCGCCTAGTCGACGAGACTTTCCTTGGACACCGAGCAACAAACTTAAAGATGATCGAGCGTTCAGCTGGATACCTTTCAAGAACGACGGAATAAAAGAACAGAATATAACCATAGCCTAGAGGCTACATGTTTCGAAACAGCTCTAGATGAAGTAGTCATATACCTTCAAATGACTTTCTACCATAAAATTATTTACTATCATTTTAATGCTCAAGTTTGTTTGCAACTATATTATACATTTCAAATTCTTACTTCTTAAATCTGAAATAATAATAATAATAATAATAATAATAATAATAATAATAATAATAATAATAATAATAATAATAATAATTTATAAATTCGTATGGTACTGTTTCGTAACTCCATGTGGACCGTGAACTTCCGCAATATACATTGCATGATAGGTCGTACTACTATGAAGAATTGCTTCATTTTTCGTTCATAAGAAGAAACCCCTTATATATATATATATATATATATATATATATATATATATATATATATATATATATAATATATATATATAATATATATATATATATATATATATATATATATATATATATATATATATATATATATATATATACAGTATATATATATATATATATATATATATATATATATATATATATATATATATATATATATATATATATATATATATATATATATATATATATATATATACAGTATATATATATATATATATATATATATATATATATATATATATATATATATATATACATATACATATATATATAATGAATTTCTAGCCCGCAAAAACAACCGTTTTGTTTGCACGTAGAGCTCTTGATTCAGCTGTTTTCTAGATTTTTTTAAGCACGTACTCCCAAACAGTTTCGTTTGTTCACTCGTACTCCCAAACTGTTTCGTTTGTTCACTCGTACTCCCAAACCGTTTCGTTTGTTCACACGTACTCCCAAACTGTTTCGTTTGTTTACACGTACTCCCAAACCGTTTCGTTTGTTCACACGTACTCCCAAACCGTTTCGTTTGTTCACACGTACTCCCAAACTGTTTCGTTTGTTCATTCGTACTCCCAAACAGTTTCGTTTGTTCACTCGTACTCCCAAACTGTTTCGTTTGTTCACTCGTACTCCCAAACCGTTTCGTTTGTTCACACGTACTCCCAAACTGTTTCGTTTGTTCACACGTACTCCCAAACCATTTCGTTTGTTCACTCGTACTCCCAAGCCGTTTCGTTTGTTCACACGTACTCCCAAACTGTTTCGTTTGTTCACACGTACTCCCAAACTGTTTCGTTTGTTCACTCGTACTCCCAAACCGTTTCGTTTGTTCACACGTACTCCCAAACCGTTTTGTTTGTTCACACGTACTCCCAAACTGTTTCGTTTGTTCATTCGTACTCCCAAACAGTTTCGTTTGTTCACACATACTCCTAAATTGTTTCGTTTGTTCACTCGTACTCCCAAACCGTTTCGTTTGTTCACACGTACTCCCAAACCGTTTCGTTTGTTCACACGTACTCCCAAACTGTTTCGTTTGTTCACTCGTACTCCCAAACTGTTTCGTTTGTTCACACGTACTCCCAAACTGTTTCGTTTGTTCACTCGTACTCCCAAATTGTTTCGTTTGTTCATTCGTACTCCCAAACAGTTTCGTTTGTTCACACGTACTCCCAAACTGTTTCGTTTGTTCACACGTACTCCCAAACTGTTTCGTTTCTTCACACGTACTCCCAAACCGTTTCGTTTGTTCACACGTACTCCCAAACTGTTTCGTTTGTTCACTCGTACTCCCAAACTGTTTCGTTTGTTCACACGTACTCCCAAACTGTTTCGTTTGTTCACTCGTACTCCCAAACTGTTTCGTTTGTTCATTCGTACTCCCAAGCAGTTTCGTTTGTTCACACGTACTCCCAAACTGTTTCATTTGTTCGTTCATCCAACGAACTGGTTCGTTTATTGGCTTGTACCCGAAAATGTGTCAGTAGTTCTGGCTAGGCACGTTTCTTAGGCATCGCTGGAACTCCTTGTCAATTAAAGTTCTCTCACTAACGAGCCAAGGCGAGAGCCATTATTACTTGCGTTAAGACTTGAATCGACTTTTCAAACTTTTTATTCGATCTGGAAAGCCAAGAACTGAGTTTTATTCTCTTCTCTTTTTCCCATTTGTTCAAAAGCAACGTGATAAATCTACTGCTCACAGTGGAAATAATGTTTAAAAAAATGATGTAATAAAGTAAAAAAAGGATAAAATTCATAATCAAGAGCTGAAGCGAAAACATATGGGACGTTTTAGTGGACACTGAAGATATACGTATTCAATAACTGTTATGCTGCGGAAGAACAAGTCAGTCAACAAGCCACAAGCAGTATCTGGTAAATAAACGGAGTTCACCTGATGGACCAAATGAGAGCCGATGGGAGAGTTTGCAAAATTTGAAATATTAATTACCTCTACAGATAGGAAAAAAGTTCTGACGCCAGATCCTCTGTCACTAAACTGTCGGAACAACGCAACATTCTCCTAAAAGTCAACGGATATTCTTGTCTGTGTGAAATCGAAATTTATATCGTTATTTCGACGACTCTGAAAGAACTTCCAGCAAATCGTTTGAAACGTGGCTTGAAATTTTATCTTCTATTAACATCTTTATGTATAAATAAAATCATTCTTTCGAGATTAATTTCAAGTAAATCCCCATAAGTAGATACTTCTACCTCGAGAATGAAAGCAGACAACAAAGCCGTTTACCTTACATATAAAATAGATATATAACAACTTTTTAGTATAAAACACCACCAAATCTCTGACACACGCTCATTCAAAGGTAAAAGCTAAATATACACTTCAGGTAGAAGTGTAAAAAGTAGAAAAAACTTTCAACCACATCGTGTGTCTTTCCTGTAGGACTCAAAGCACAAATGACACTTCAATACTGTTTGTTATCACAGCAACAATGCTGAATATCCTCTTACTTGTGTTACTGGAAATAAGTAGTTTTCTTGCTCCATAAATAGTCTAAAATTAAGATGCTTATTTTTACTAACAACCACATTATATATATATATATATATATATATATATATATATATATATATATATATATATATATATATATATATATATATATGTGTGTGTGTGTGTGTGTGTGTGTGTGTGTATAGATTCTACAGGTCACTTTTTACCAGACACATATGTAAATGTGATAACCAAAATGCCCTATTAACTTCTCGAATTCTTCACGCTTTTTTTGGATGTGCTTGTCACTAAGGCGACCTGACCTAGTTGTGATTATGGAAAACGGGTTCGTTTCCCACTACCGGACAACATAATATCTTCATATCTCTTGCACTTGGATCTTAACGCTTTATAGTGACAAGCGTATCCAAAAAAAGCGCGAAGAATTCGAGAAGTTAAGAGGTCATTGTGGCTATTACAATTACACACACACACACACACACACACACACACACACACACACACACACACACACACACACACACACACACACACACACATATATATATATATATATATATATATATATATATATATATATATATGTGTGTGTGTGTGTGTGTGTGTGTGTGTGTGTGTGTGTATGCACATAAGGGCCGGAGCTGAGGCTCGAAGTATACATCACGAAGGACGCAGTAGGGAAAAGCATCCTCAACATCTACAGTTTATTTCCAATGCCGACGTTTCGCGACGAATTCCAAGTCGCATTTTCAAGGCTATAAAATATAATATTATTTGCGAACATTAATAACAAATTAATGCAATGGCAACAGCTCTTTATGTAGTAAATATATTTAAAACAAAACACCTCACTCCAAGACATGTCAATAATAAGTAAAAGGAGTTCACTAAAACCTTAAAACAACCTACCTATATGAAAGAAAGAGCAAGACTAACATAAATAAATAAAAACAGAGTGAGGAAAACCAGTTGCCCAAACTAGGCTATAAACAATTTCACCGAGGACGATCGAGTATTTAATGACGGTACAGTCTTCTTGATAATTATGGATTCTAGGATGGTTAAGTCGTTGTTGTTCTGCACTTGGCCTAAGATGGAAAAATCCCTGCTGTCAATATAAGTCTTACATAATTTTGAATGATTTCCTATATTTGATTGCTCAGGATTAGATAACCTGCTACCTGTTCTATGACTTATGCCCCTGTGGGAATCTATGAGGACCTTCCACGTATATCCCGTGATCACATCCCGGGCAAGTATACCTGTAAACAACGCTGTAGATGATGAGGATGCCTTTCCCTACTGCTTCCTTCGTGATGTATATATATGTATATATATACGTATATATATATATGTATATATATGCATATATATATATATGTATATATATGCAAATATGTGTGTATATATATATATATATATATATATATATATATATATATATATACATACACTGGGAGGCTATATTCATCACATCACAACAACCACAATGCCCAAGACCGACATGAAACGTAGGTAATGCGATCTGAACAAGTTTCCAAAAATTATCTGTTCCTCCTTTCACTATGTGCATTGAGGTTAGTCGACCGTTGGGTGTTGTAACTGGTGGGGAGAAGGGTATAAGGCAATGAGACTCATTCCCAAAATACTTGCTGAAAACTGGAAGGCTAACATCTTCTGGAGCCACTCTCTCTGGGTGGAAAAATACACGCGCACGCGCGAGCGCGCACACACACACACACACACATATATATATAATATTTAAATATATATATATATATATATATATATATATATATATATATATATATATATATATATATATATATATATATATATATATATATATATATATTATATATATATATACACATACAGATATATACTGTATATATATAATATATATATATATATATATATATATATATATATATATATATATATGTGTGTGTGTGTGTGTGTGTGTGTGTGTGTGTGTTTCTGTCTGTCTGTGTGAACCCCTGCGTACCTAAACTGAAGCGAAGAAAGACTAAGTAAATAAGGAACTAGTTAGCCAAAGACCGACAGACAATCATACG
This sequence comes from Macrobrachium rosenbergii, assembly GCA_039081455.1. Classification (NCBI taxonomy): domain Eukaryota; kingdom Metazoa; phylum Arthropoda; class Malacostraca; order Decapoda; family Palaemonidae; genus Macrobrachium; species Macrobrachium rosenbergii. The sequence goes on from JANJGK010005920.1 coordinate 11,417, forward strand.
GTCTTCAGAGTAAGAAGCTGCAGGGACTTGACCCCCTGCAAACTGCTATTTCGAACCACCAGGACCCCTTTGTCGCTACACAAAAGAGGGCTGGTCAGCGTTCAGGGTGGATAAAGAAAGCAGCACAAATAACAATGGAACTCGGTAACTCGCAACAGATGGCGTACCACAATCGCACCTGTTAAAAATTGGAAAACTTTGACTGGGGTTTTCTCCTCTTATATGCAGGTGAGCTACGAAAAGGACTCTTATGTCACGAAAATGTAAATATATGAAAAATGAATGTATAAGAGTCCATCATCAAAAGTTATATGTCGCGTTCGGGACATGTGTAACCTTAGGGGTTTTTAGAATCGTTTCGAATAGCATAGATGGAGTAAATTTGAAATAGCTGCTGTGGAAAAAGATGATGTTGTAGTAAGTGTAACGTATTGCATATCAGAAAAAACGCGTATTTTGTAAGGAGTGCTGTTGTATATACTGTATATATAACACTGTCAAATCAGACAAAAAGCAACAGAACAAAAATCATCTTCAGGTTTTCCTCTGGGAGAGAGCCGTGATATATTTCACAATATACAGAGATGAAAGCTTAGCCTTTATCTTCTGTTGCCTGTAATACAAACAGCATAAATCTTGATTTGTACTGTACTGGTCTCTAGCTCCCTAAGCCATACAGCTGCGCATATTCCCATCTCTCTTCCACCAGGTCAGAGCGATACATACGCCACTAATGTCTTGCTTCCTCATAATAAAGCAAAATGGAAACAGTAGAGAGAAAAGCATCAATTGATGACAAAAAAAAAAAATGTCAGGCAAAAAAAAAAAAAAAAAGTGAAAAATGAAGCAGGTATAAAACAACTGCCCCTTACTCTACATCTCAGTTCTTGAGTGAAAAAGTGTCCAACAAGGAAAAACTTGCCTATTTTCCTAAATTTTGCTTCATATTAAAAGAAACATCAAGCTTTTAATCGTAAAATCTAAATATTTAGCATTCCATTTCTCAGTGTAGTTCATTAGTCCTAATATATCAATCGTTTGGACAACAATAAAGATATAGATATCAATTTTTTTCCTCATATTCGTTGACCATTATTTAGGTCTCATTTTGTACTTGTCTAAATAACTTGCTCTCCTAAAATGGTTGGCCAAAGAGTACCGAAAAGCGCTCACCAACCGGAAGTTTGATTAATCGACATCCTGTTCCATATGGAAGGTATATAACATTTACCTTACATCATGCAACCCGTGAAAGCGATGTTGTTAAAGTTTGGCCTTTATCAAAGATTACTGTGGCTTTCTATGGTGTAGTACTGAAGTTTCCTTTCTTGGAAGTTCAGTCTTTCATTCTTGTTTGTTACCAATTATAAAGCTATTCATACTTTGTTTTCAGTTTACATGTGGATATTTCATTCTTGGAAGCTTGCCATACAATTACATGGTCTTTTGACTTATACTGCGAAAGATGTTTGAATATTACGGATGATATGCAAATAACAGTGACATAAGTCTCTGCCTTCCAACAAAGTTCATTTTGATTTTTAAGCACATCCACCATTCCTTGCTGAGGCCTACTGGCTCATACAATTCCAACGAAACATGACAGCTTTCAGTTTTCCAACCTTATAAACCTGTTCTGTTAACTTTACTCAAATTTAAAAAAAAAAATTATGCCTCTAACTCTCTTTTCTGACATAGCTACTAGTTCCTCGTTGGACGAGTCGGTAGAGTTCTCGGCTAGTACTCTGCTAAGCCGGAGTTCGAGTCTCCGGCCGGACAATGAAGGATTAGAGGAATTTATTACTGGTGAGAGAAATTCATTTCCCGGTATAATGTGGTTCGGATTCCACAATAAGCTGTAGGTCCCGTTGCTAGGTAACCAGGTGGTTCTTAGCCACGTAAAATAAGTCTAATCCTTCGGGCCAGCCCTAGGAGAGCTGTTAACCAGCTCAGTGGTCGGGTTAAAGTAAGGTATACTTAACTTTTGACATAGCTACTAGGACTAGACTGAATGATTTAATGAAAGAAAACTCTTTTGACATCACTGCGCTTGATATTCTAACAGTTAGTATTTATAAATGTTTTACTCTTTTCTTCATACTTAATCCTCTTAATTTCGTTCTGACCACCACTAACACCGACTCTCTCTTTTATATTTCTATTCTTTTTTCTTCTTTTTATAATAAAACACATATCGCAACAGGTCTGAGAGCCAGTATCCCTCGTAAGAGGTCATGCCGAAGGGGTAATTGACTTTTCCTTCATAATTCCGGACTTCTTTCCCTACTTTTGCTCGCCTGCTCTATTCAGCGAGAGTGACTCCATAAGCCTCCTTCCGGATATAACAGAAGTTGCTCTCTCACCGTAACCTGCTCTTTCAAATTTCCCTTTATATCCTCTTCCTTTTTCCTTTAGGACATGCAATCGCTGTAGGCTTCCCATGATCCATCCGAGATATAGGACACAACTGATTACCCTTGGCCCCCTTCCAGGAATTTAACTTTCATACTCTTCGGAATAAAATGTCAAGTAACCTCTGTTTTAGGCTGAATAAATAGAATTATAAGGGTATTTATTTAAACTCAAATCCGTTGCAGTTTACTCTAAAAGAAGCCAACCAATTGTCAGCCTTACTCCATGCAGCGTCTCCATGCACCTCTCTCTCCCACTTTCTCTCACTCCCTATATGACAGCTATAACAGCCAAGATACAAACTCCCCCGGCAATATTTTCACTGTAGAAGGAAAAAATTCCAGGTACCGGCACGAGGCGAGAGAAAGAGGGCGGTTGCCTCTGACCCAAACATAAATATTTATATATATACTGAGGGTTCTTTATCCACGGCACACGGCTAGCGACTGCTTGCAAGCCACGCTAGTTGCATTGCAAAACTTGGCAAGAAGGATGCTTGCAATATATTCAGAAAGTTGCCCTACTATAAATAGAAATAAAAAAACGGTCGAGAGCTGACGTGTACCTCCTTCCGCTTCTGCTAGAGAGAACGCCAATGAACCTGCAGGCACTTTGAGAGTAAGATAAAGCCGACACGATGGCACTACCGTCATGTGGAGTTTTAAGTAGTCGAAGTTCCTGAAGGGGATCTTTTCGCCACTTAGGATCAGTTACAGTTCATGTGTTCATTCTCTTCATAACTACCGGAAAAACTCAAATTGGAAAACAATCAATATTAGTTAAGGGAATTTCCTTACCATTTTGGATCAGGCAGTTACAGTTAAATGGACCACTCTCTTATAAAATACTGCATTTTACAGTTGTTACTTAAAAGGATTGTTATATTCAGCATCAGGATTTAAAAGGATTATGTTATATTTAGCATCAGGATGGTAGAGTTAACTGGATCATTATCAAACACAGAAGTTATGAAAACAAAAATTCATAAACTATAGAAGTTAGCCAAACTATTCAGAGTTCTCTTGGCAAGTAATAAACGAATGCTCCTCAACAATGATAAGTCGAAAGATAATAAAAAACATGATAGATAACCTTCTGTAAAGAAAAACTTCAAGACGTTTCATGCGTTAAAAATACCCGGTCATGACACCAACACCACCAGCAAGAGCAACGTCGCTTGTAACTTCAGTTGAAGAGCAAGGTATTCCTCAGCGGATCAACACGGCAAGTACTTCGAGGCTATTAAGCGCGATTGGCTCCCCTGTACCGAATGCCACTCGGTTCAGCGGGATTGCTTTGGTTTTCCTTAACGACCACAAGTCGCTCCAAAAATGACGATCTCGTGGTAAAGAAGATTTTCAAGTATATTACTCTTGACCTAATGCAATTTAGAACGCGAAAAAGGTTTTTCACTCAGTACAGAAACGTGGATGTTATGATTGTCAAATTATTTGTAAATCACTGAAATGATAAAAGAATTATATGCATACACAATAATTGTAACTGACTATAAATTTAAGTCATTAAACAAACAAACAAACAAAATAAATGTTTAGAGAACTTTCGACGGACTAATGAGCATTTTCGCAAACAAACGTACAGCTCCGATGACGTTGGGGAAAAACGTTCCCATGACCTTCCCTTTCAATGAAGACCTTCCACGTGCAATCGGCAACCAATATCAAGGGGATGGAGGAGAGGCCAGGATAGGAGAGAAGATTAGAGAAGACCGGACGAGGTGAAAGATTGGAGGAAGGGAGGGAGGGGGAAATGAGAGAAGGAAAGGTAGGAGGGACTAGGAGGAGAGGGAGAGGGAACAGCGGATTACTTTTCTGGGAAACGATCAGCGATTTCTAAGGTTCAGGGGGATCGCCACGACTATGTAGATTCCACCTACAAAAACAAAATTGTATATCAATAAATATTAACCAGTCATCCAGGCAAAAACACACACACATATGTATAAATATATATATATATATATACACTGTACATATATTTATATATTTATATTATATATATACATATACTGTATATATATGTATATATATGCATACATACAGACATATATATATATATATATATATATATATATATATATATATATATATATATATATATATATATATATATATATATATATGTATATATATAATTACATATCAGTGACTTCCCCCTCTACAATGATTGTTTCTAACAAGTGTCGCCCTTCCGGTTCTCAGTTTGTCTTTTAGGATTAGGTTGCTGATCCATGCACTCCTACCTTGCTGGGACCCCCTACAACAGTCGTTTACCCGCCAACTACCCCATTCACTACTACGATCGAAAGAGGGTCAGACAATTTAATGAGACTATCTTAGAAAAAACCGGCTCCTTTGGAAATCAAACCCTAGATACCAGATGAGAAATTCCGCAGTATGCAGATGAGATAATGATGAAAGGGAGATGGAGATGGCTTGGACTTGTCTTCTGCGCAACCCCTGGGAGATAAGTACGAGAGAGTATCAGCTGACGTCAAGTATAATACACATATTAGTTTATCCTTTCCCCCGTTCATATAAAAAAAATTATGCATTTTGCATATCTATTTTAAAATTAATGGCTCAAGTTTATACATGCCTTCACTGTATAAGTGTATATATATTTATATATATATATATATATATATATATATATATATATATATATATATATGTGTGTGTGTGTGTGTAAATATAATATATATATATATATATATATATATATATATATATATATATATATATATATATATATATATAAATATATATATATAGACAGATAGATAGATAGATAGATAGATATTTACACATACATATAAGTAAACACAATATATTAGTCTAATTTAAATACAGAATATAGTCTTGTGCACAATAAAAACTAATACAAATGCACACACACATTATATATATATATATATATATATATATATATATATATATATATATATATATATATATATATGTATATATATATACACACACAATACGTACGCTCATACGCTCATGGACAATTAAGATTGACTTTTCATGTTCATATTTATTTCCCGACATTTTCGTATATAATTACAGCCCTTGAAGATGTAATTATATACGATAATTGCGAAATGCCAGGAAATAAATATGAACAAGAAAAGTCAATCTTAATTGTGCATGAGTGTACGTGTTGTATATATAGCACGACTATGGTCTCCCGCATAGTAAAAATCCTTCATTAGTTTATAAACACCTAGGAAATAAACACATAATCTACCCTAGTTTTGAATTAAAACAAAACTAATCTAAAAATCTTAAAAATACCACTCCTAGGCATTTTTTTCTCCGAACAGATGCAGAACCAAAATTACGATCACATTCCTGAGTTCACAAAGTACAATTTCCTTGTCATTATGAGGTCTGAATATGAAAGTAATAGTTCGTGGGCCATCTTTATTTACATAAAATACAAATACGGTTATTCGAGGCACAGCAAGTTAGCGAAACAATAAAGCCAAAAAAAGAAAGCGATTGTTCCCCTCAATACATCTGGCAAAGTCGCTGTCATTATGTAGAGAGAGAGAGAGAGAGAGAGAGAGAGAGAGAGAGAGAGAGTGTCCATTATTAATGGAGTCATACAGAAGTTTTCAAACTAGTCTTTGTAATACATTGTTAACACTGTTGACTTTTTTTCAGCATAAATCTTCTCGGGAGCAAAACCGCTGCATCCAGCCAGTCGTATCCAGAAAAACAACTTTTCACGAGGAATATGGTGCGATGCATTACAGCTTGTAAGGTCATCAACTCCCAGACTGAAGTTTCTATTCAATGATTTTCCGACTCGGAACAGTGGATCCGTGAAATTGTTAAGGTAGTGTCAACAGACTCCATAGTCGTACAAATAAAGTGGGAAGGCATACAAGAAGATGAGCCCCATAAAGCATTTGTCATTCTTATATATATGTTTTGGTCCCGTCTCCAAATCTCTTACCGTTTTCAAAACCAGTTTTTAAAAGTGGGAAATGTAGAAAGTACTTCAGTTTTTCGTACAGACGACTCACATTAGAAGCCAGGGAGAAAAAGTCCCTGCCCACTTTCTTTACATTAAAACCCAGCATGAATTTAAATGCAGGAATATTATCTTCAAGAGTGATTTCGAAAGAAATAAAGCTCTCTTCACTTACACGTTAGCCAGTGTTCTAATTCTGTAGTAATGATTTAGCTATAAGTCATTTACACAACCAAATTTTCAACCACATTATGCAAATTGAGAAGGTTCCGCAGCTTCGTGTAATTGATACTGGAAGCCTAAAAGACGTAGCAGAAAACACTTCCATGTCTGACACGAAAAATATAATTTCAGTATGTATATATAAAGGTTTTTGGTAAGCCTGACATGTCTTCAAAGAGCACAATATGTCTGGGTCATCTTAGCTACTTGTCAACCTAGGCAACGCCGGGCACTCGGCTATAGTACACTGAAAAAACTGAAGAAATATATGCTTACCACTTTATCTTTTTACAACAATCACTTTAATACAGATATGTATTCTTTTAAACAGTAAGCTCTAGTTTCATATGCATTAAAACAGCGGCATTCAGTACCCACCAGTTTTTTTAACATACTTTTTTCACCCGACATCTGAGTGCAGAAAACAGTGGGAGAAAAGTAACTGCCTCCTGATGCCTCCTTAAAGAGAGCAAACCAAATAAGATGACATTTCTTACTAGATTAAGAAGTCAGAGATTTGATGAACGAGCCTAAATTTTCAATTATCTCAATAAGCCGTATCATAATTTTTACCTTCATGTGTGTGATTATTTCTTTCTTATTATTACCTGGCAACTTTCTGAAAACGAGAGAGAGAGAGAGAGAGAGAGAGAGAGAGAGAGAGAGAGAGAGAGAGAGAGAGAGAGAGAGAGGTTAAAGTCATAGCGCCAGCCTGAACAATATCCCACAATGAAGGACTCTGTATAATCACCTTTAATCAATGCATATTTAATCAGGAACTGATTAATGCTCCACCAATTAGTATCTTAGACGACAGCCGATTAAACTGCAAAGGACGACAGTAATTATACAAACGTGGCATCTGAGCCGTCAACCAGATCACGGATAAAATGAGAAATCAAATTAAAAATAAAAACGAAAAACTGACCATTCATCATTATTCGTTGACAAATGGCAGTATCACTCTTGATGAACACACTGGACCCCGAATTACGCTTGCATAACCGTAAACACTGAACGTAATAAAGGCAAATGCCGCACGTGTGCTTGTTAGCGATATTTACATCCGAATCCTCTCAGCTTTATCAACTCTGTCTGTCAATCCTCTCGCGAAACCGTAGGCTACTGCTGTGAGATTCTAACAAATGGCTCGGCTGGATACTACACATTCATCAATCATGTTGCATGACCCAAGCAAGGTCCCATAATCAATCATTCGCCTCTAACTAGAGAAACAACTCCCCAACTAAGAGGGAAGCGCTCATCTGGTTGCGTCGTGCCACAGCAATATACGATTAAGAACATTCCAGTATGTCAGTATGTTATCTATAATCGGGCAATCTCATACTGTTATGAAGATAATTTCTGAAAACAAAACCCAGTAACACTTGAAAAATAATGTTTCATATTGCTCAAAACAAAATCCGTTTCATGCAGGACCACACCTTAACCACACAGTAGTCTTTACAACCTCTACGTACATATTTTTGCACCTGCATGTGTGTTTATAGTTGCAGACAAATTCTGGTGGAACATGGAGAGGATGTTGACGAGAAATATTTCATGATTGCTGATAGGTTCTATGTTAACACAACCTGAAAATAATTTTTTTTTCCTTTCTAAAACTTAAGCTCGCGCACACAACTTTCCCATAATTGAATTTCTAACCTAAAATTACTTAGGTAGGACACTGATATCCAGTAGTATGGCTTTATCTCTATTTTCGAAACCATCCCGTTCTGATTATGGCATCATCTCATTTGCCATTACACTGTCCGAATACTACCCTGTACCGCGGTCCGCATTCCCCATCTTTCTCCATTAATGGAACCATTCTACAACCTACCAGGGCAATGTCCGGCTTAGCACGCTTTGCAATAAAAAGACCTCACGAAAATTATAAATCCGCATAAATATCAACTTTCCATAAAACCAACCAGAATTAACAATTTAAATTGTTTGCCAAAGTAAGAGCATCTAAATAAGACTCATTATACTACAATTAAATTTACATAATCAATGAATAACGAAATTATATTACCACATACTCTTTGGTGTGTTACGAAATCACGAGGAAGACATAGCCCAACAAGTTATAACCTCAGTTATCAAAGACCGTTTATTTCAGAGCACCGAAAGTGTGCATTATTTTGATAGAGAAATATTGCGGGTCGCTACCTAAATCCGGATAATGTGAGACACACTATTCAGGCTGGACGATGACTGTCAGCTTCATATATTTTTGTTTATACATTATTTAAGGAAATGGAAAATATATCACTTACTCTACCTTGTTTCCTTAAATTTGACATAAAAGGTTAGCAGAAATTTTACATCTACTGTCTCTATTATTATATCGAAAAGAAATTCTAGAAAAAAAAAATTTGCACACTAACTCTGCTAACGACAAGGTACCATCAACTCTGTGATGCTAAACAAAACTCAAACATCCGAATGAAAATACCGCCCCCACATAATGATCATAAAAAATTGTTCATCGAGTTTCGTAATCTTAAATATCATTAAAAGTTGCACAAACAGCCACCAAGGCTAAGCGAAAATCGCATATGAAACAGAAGCAACCAAAAAATCTACCAAAATGGAGGGTGATCAACGAGATCATAATTAAGTAACAACAACAACAACAACAACAATAATAATAATAATAATAATAATAATAATAATAATTATTATTATTATTATTATTATTATTATTATTATTATTATTATTATCATTATTATTATTATTATTATTATTATTATTAATAATAATAATAATAATTATTATTATTATTATTATAATTATTATTATTATTATTATCATCATTATTATTATTATTATTATTATTATTATTATTATTATTATTATTATTATTATTATTAATAATAATAATAATAATAATAATAATAATTATTATTATTATTATTATTATTATTATTATTATTATTATTATTATTATTATTATTATTATTATTATATATCTCCTGCGACTCTACAAACATCCCATGAATTTTTGGGCTCTTATATCATAAGCAGATAGATCCTTCTTAAGGTGATGTAAGCCCATCCTTTTAGAATGTGTGTGTGTGTGGGTGGGGGAGTTGTTGGGGGGGGGTTCCGGGAAGGGACACATGCGATGTCTTCTACCAGGAAAATTAACACTAATGAAAACTGGACGTTTTCACTTTCTTTTTAAAGGGGAATCGACAATTAGCTATACAAATATATAAGTGACCAGAGTATGCAAAGCAAAACGTTCTTTCGGTATTTAAGGGATATTTAATTTCTTCATCAACTGTTAAATACATTTCGCAACCGTTTGTGTCGCCATTTTCCTCTTTTCCTTCCAAGAGCCACTTTGTGGAAGAAAAAAGAAAAATGAAGTTAAATTAGCGATAAGGATCAGGTATTTCCTATAAGATTTTATTGAAAAGGAAAATCTCTCTCTCTCTCTCTCTCTCTCTCTCTCTCTCTCTCTCTCTCTCTCTCTCTCTCTCTCTCTCTCTCTCTCTCTCTCTCTCTCGCCAAATATTCTCAACAATTAAGAACTTCACAGTTTTCTCTCCTGAAAACAGTAATAGAAACGAATTTGGGTAGTTTCAATTAAAAGAAGTGATCGTTACACTGTACCGTTTAATGTTTCACGAAATTCAAACACTGTTCACGTTGTGGCTACGAAAAGAGAAACTCGTTTCTTAGATGAAAAATTATTTATCTTTTTTTTTAATAACAAACATGAAGTGACGCAGCTGCATCATCGCCAAAGTGATTAAAACAACCCATTCAACGAAACCTATTAATACTAAGCGAAATTCATGTCAGTATGTGCCAGCGGGTGTATAAGGAACCGTAAGACTAAGCCACTTAAGAATGTATTGTCAGCTCCAGTATCACCTCCTTTCGCTTCTCTCCTCACGGTATTATGCCTGGCCAAGACACGGGTTCGAAATGTCATTACACTTACACACACACACATATATATATATGTATATACACATATATATATATATATATATATGTATATATATATATATATATATATATATATATATATATATATATATATAATTAATCAAAGTGAATGCTTGTATGTTTGCTCGCAGCCGCTATGTCACTCCAGAAAGGTTTATAACTCAAAATCACACCCCTACTCCATGACAGACAAACAAACACAGATAAAACAAATGAAATTTTCGTTTTTACCACTGTTGTTCACCTTTTCTTCAGTAGCTATTGGGAGTCAGCAGCTTGGGCGGAAAACCACCACCTTTTCTGTTTGTGACGTCATTAAACTCATCCCACCCTATAATCAGTTTAGTACATCCAAAAAATTAAACAGATGTGTTTGACTGTATTAGAATTACTTTTATTCAGTTATAAAGCAATGTAATGCAAAATATAACTTCCACCACCACACCAGTCAGCCCTTACAATTCCAAATGTTTGTGACAGGTCTACCCACTCATTAAAAAATTATTCAGTCGAAATTACCACATTTTTTCCAGTGTTCATCTTAAGCCAAATACATCTTAATCATACCCTGCCAATAAAATACAAATTCTTAAGTACCTTGTGGTAATATCATCATCATATGTAAGTACTTAATCCACAAAAAAAAATTGGATTTACGGCACAACTTTGAAGATCGAGGACTAATTCATCACCATCCACGAATGCGTATTAGCAAATCAAATGCTTCTGTGACAAATCTACCCCCTCATTAAAAAATTACTCGCAATAAAATTACCACATTTTTTTCGGTGTTCACCTTTAGCCAAACGGATCTTAATTATACACTGCAAATATAATACAAATTCTTGAGTACCTTGAGGTGTTACCATCATCATATTATCTAGAACGGATTTCTTTCGGTATTTTGTCCCGTGAATTCCACGTCATTGATAAAAGGTCCGTCTACTGTTGAAAGGGACACAGACCTTATTTCCCCCCCCCCCCCCACGTACACATACACACACTGACACCTGAGCATGTATCTACAAGTATAATGTTTTTTATTTATTCACTGATGTTTATTATTCTTTTCTAAGAGGGGAACGTAATTTCCCCTCTTCCTTTTATCTTCCCCTCACCCTCCCCTCCACCTCCTCCTTCCAGTCCTCCTTCCCCCTTCCCTAGTCCTTTCTTTTTCCCCGCCCCCTCCCTTCCACAACCCATTTCTCTTCATCCTCCCTTACCCCTCCCCCTTCCTTCCCCTCACATTTACCCTCCCATCCCCATCCCCTCCACTTTCTCCTTCCACTTTCCCCTCCCCTCCCCTACCCCTCCTCTTCCGCATTTCCCTCTACCTTCTCACTTTTTGCCCCTTTCCAACTCCTTCTTCCCTCTTTCCTCCCCCTCCCCTTTCCCCATTCCTTCTGGGCCACCCGTAGGCTATTATTCAGTTTTTTCGAGCAGTGCCTGGTTGGTCAGCCAGTATACATACATACATAAACACACACACACACACATATATATATATATATATATATATATATATATATATATATATATATATATATATATATATATATATATATATATATATATACACGTGTGTATATATGTGTATATATAAATGTATATATAAACATATATATGTATAAATATACAGCATATATATACATATATATACATATGTATACATAAATACACACACATATATAAATACATACATATATACACAAAAATAATATATGTACTGTATATACATATTATTATATATATATGTGTATATATACATATATATACACATATATATATATATATATATATATATATATATATATATATATATATATTTATATATATAAATGGATGTACTTATGTATGTATGTATGTGTGTGTGAGTGTATGTTCCAGCATAAGTCTGAAATGTATTAAGCAATTTTAACCATAACTGGAATATATATGACTTACTATCTGGAAAAGTAAGGCATCACTAACACCAACGGGCACTAAAGGGGGTTGAGGGTGGGAAGGTCTTCCTTAAAAGAGGGCTGGTTCTGCCTATAGACTTAGTAACTAAATAAACTCTACGGGTTTACCATACCTCATTTCGGTATACATATCACCTACTGTAGGGGATCAGACACCATTGGCACCAAAGGGTGTGCGGGTGGGAAGTGGCTGATATGTAAAAATAACCGAAAACAACAGATATTAGTTTCTGATCCACAATTTTTGAAGTTGCTGAGATGAATAGTGATGCTCCCGATGCCTTTAAGTTGAAGTTCAGCCCCGATAGGAAGCGGGGTGAGAAGGGGGGGAAAATAAAATGTCAAAACTGACAGGTATAAAGTGTCTAATCCATAGTTTTTGAGGTTGCTGAAATGAATAGTGACACTCCCAATGCCCTGTAAGTCCAAGTTTGCCCCAATAGGAATAGGGGATGAGAAGGGGTGAAATATAAAATGTCAAAAATGTTTGGCATTGTAACTGAAGCAACTATCTTAATAGGGAAAGAGTTATGTAAAGTTGAAGAGAGAGAGAGAGAGAGAGAGAGAGAGAGAGAGAGAGAGAGAGAGGAGAGAGAGAGAGAGAGAGAGAGGGAAAGAGTTATGTAAAGTTGGAGAGAGAGAGAGAGAGAGAGAGAGAGAGAGAGAGAGAGAGAGAGAGGAGAGAGAGAGAGAGAGAGAGAGAGAGAGAGAGTTTATTGGAAGTCATTCAGAGCTTTCCCAGGCAGCGATGGTTGGTCATCTAATATATATATATATATATATATATATATATATATATATATATATATATATATATATATATATATATATATATAGTATAGATATATATATATACGTGTGTGTGTGTGTGTGTGTGTATTTATACATAGTATATATATATTACATGTATAGTTTTATTTACGTAAGTGAGGAAGCTGAGGAAGCTTTCTAAACCCAAATGAGAACAAAGGCGGGAAACCGAACAAACAGGATAATTACTATGACGTGAGGGGACTAAATGGACGAACAAAAAGAGAAGCGAGAGTATTAAGGGAATTGATTTCTGTGGGCGATGGCCCCACGTGCTCAAGTACATATTGTGAGCACTCAGCATTTTTCGAAACATCCTCTACAGCCCGAGGTGATCACCTAGAGCAGAGACAGGCAGACAGAACAGACAGACAGATAGCAAGTGGAATTATAATTTATCAATATCCCTACACATATTTCAAGCAACTGAACACTGCCGAACAGTTTTAAATCCCACAAAACAGTGGTAGTCGGATCACTTTTTAATAAAGTACAGAATTCCTAACTGTGTCTACACACACAAACACACACACACATATATATATGTGTGTGTATTCAGTTTATACATATACATATACTTATATACGTATGTAGTTGTAATAACAATAATGCCCTCTTACATGCCGAATTCTCACATTTTTGGATATGCTCGTTACTACAAAGCCTGACCCAAATACAAGAATACAAAGATACACTTGCAGGATTCGAACTCACATCCGGAGTATCGGAACGAGGTCATGTTACGTGCCTTGTCGTACTCTGGACGCGGGTTCGAATCCTGCAAAGGATGTAATAATCTCTCCATATTCTTGAATTTGGATCAGACTTTGTAGTAACAAACATACCCAAATTAAGATGGTGAGGAACTCAATTAATTAAGAGGATATTCTGCTTATAACAATTACATAAATAGCCGATGAAAAGTGACCAGTAGATTCTATACACACACACACACACATACACGCGCACACGCACACACACATTATACACACACACACACACACACACATATATATATATATATATAAATATATATATATATATATATATATATATATATATATATATATCGTAAACGGCTATCAATTGAAAGCAATATACCCTCGTGCATGATCGTGTTCGAAGTCAAACCTAAGATGGCCTCCGATTTGTATGCATTACTGGTCAAATGAAAAAACTGCACCATTTTCGAATATAAGATAATGAAATTTTTTTTCTGAGACATTTTTCAAGTGGTTTAACTGATCCAGATAGATTCTGACCGACATAACATAATCCAACCAAATCTAAGGTCAAACTGCATGCATGTGGTGTAAAATGCCATGATACCATACGGAAAACTGATGTCAAAACAACAGTAGTCACTAATTCTCGGTACACGCAAAGATAAGTTTATCTGCTGGTGTTACAGTATTACGGAAAATAAGCAGTTTCGAGAATATTGTTAACGGAACAAATGAGGAAACTTCACGGCTGAAAAAGCAGGCGGAAAGACACCAGCTGCTGCATCATACAAATACGAGATTGAAGACGAAGTTATTAAATTCGGACAAAAGACATCTAATCTAACTTCTTATACTTTTAATGTCCCTCTTCCCATTCACCAAAACATAACCACAAGCAAAGGGAGGATGACGAAAACCTCTCTCTAATGCTATATGTTCACTATTTCATTTCTTCTGTGTATAGACTTTATTACGTCCTATGGTAATTTCCACGAAGTATCAAAGATTCATCAGCCTGCAATGACTAACGGACCAGAAATTACATATCGTAGTTTCTTTAGCGACATTTCTCTTTCTATTATGTATACTATAATGCAATATAAGCAGATATGAAATTTGTGCAAGTATTTTGCATGAATATGAAAACAATATTAACACTTTTAATGTTGCTATTATCCCACAGTGTCGTATGGCATCGGCTTTGGTGCTAGTATCATTATTATTACTATAATTATCTAATCTCCTTCTTACTCTTTTTCGCTGATTTTGATAAAACATTGTTTTGACAAGACCTTTTTCAATAACACACGTCAATTTGAAGGTTAATAGTTAATTGGTTTTATGAAGTTATTAGAATCCATGATAGTTGGAGAACTCTGGTCTCCAGAATTCGAAACTTTAAGTTGAGGATTTCGTTTTAGGCATTTTTGACCCTTACATTTTATTTTTTTTATCTGATTTTGAGGCTGGTAATTTTAAAATACCATTGGCCTTGACTTATTTTTCAGGGTCACATGTAAGTTTACAGGCCAACATTTCATTTTCCTTTGATAATAATGACATTCAGTAAGTAACCTCCGGGGCTGCCGAATATTTTTCTCATATAATTATGTTTTGAATTATATATTTCTTCATGACCGCAGATCAATGTAAAGGTCAGCATTTTATTTTTCTTCAATTACTATGAAAGTTGATAGACAGGTACCAGGGTTTATGATCATTTGGTCACATTATTGTTTACATTACCATATTTTGCAAGGTTACAGATCAAACTCCATGACGTTTCATTTTAAAAATCTCATTCATCTCCTTTTTTTTTTTTTTAAGTTAGCGGTGGATATGGGGTTCAATAATTCATTTTTTTCTGGTTTTGATGAAATTACGTAAGTAGGTATCATAGGGACTGCTGATTATTTTCTGCACATATAGGTAACAACGTCCTCTTTTTCAAGGAAAATATATGAGTCAAATTTTATTTTTCGCTGATTCTATACAAAAGCCATCTTTTTGGCCTCAGAAACTAACATAGTTCACATATCTGTGATCTTCAGAATCTATGTCAGTATGTATAATTAACTGATGAAGGTTGAAACTGCAGTTTTGTAAGTAGCAGCTTTACCCACTACAGTTTGCTATAACTCCTTTGCTCACTGGCTCTTCCGAGACCTTTTTTAATGTTACTGCATCAAACAAAATATTCATATCTATGATTTTAAAAATATTTTAATACTTTATATGCTGCAGTGACTATATTTAAGCGTAATTACATTATGCACAGTCGGAGTCAATACTGGTGACATAAAATGAAAGCGTTCAAGTGGAAGAAACCCAAAAGGGCAGTAACTTGCTATAATCACTGACAAAGAAGCGAAATGCTGTACGTGGGAAAAATTACAGTCGAATGTAGATAGCAATAACAAAACAGGTAAAATTAAATACATAATAAACAGTTGTACCCTAAAATCGGATATGATCACGAGACGTCAGAAAAATTAAAGCACTGTAAGTATTAGAGTGAGTATGTACACTGCTTTTGTATAAAACGCTCGGCTAATTTGCTATTCATTCGCCACCCTCATTCGGGATTTTCTGTGCGATGAATGCCAAAAGAAAAACACATAAAGTGGTTTAACAGCCTCTTAATCTCAATGAATGAGGCTAATTAGAAAGACATTCCTCAATAAACACGCCATGAACTCTCCAAGGATGTGCTACACGGTGAATGTGACGGCAGCGGATGAAGTCTCGTTTTTCTTCGTATATAGTGTGTGTGTGTGTGTATGTATATATGTATGTATGTATAATATATATATATATATATATATATATATATATATATATATGTATTTATATATATACTCGTATATATTTATATATTTTATATAATTATATATATATATATATATATATATATATATATATATATATATATATATATTTACATATTTGACCTTGACAGTATTTCAAGATTACAGCTAAAGCTAAAGGTTAACATTGTTAACCTTGAGCTTAGAGTGTTTTGAGACAGTGTGATGATGTGAGGAGAATAAAGAACAGGAGGTTGGTGAAAAGACTGAATAATTTGAAAGTCTTGGGTGCAAGGAGAGGGCGACAGAGGAAACGATTGATAGTTGGGTGCAAGTGACTCTCGATCGGAAGGTTCATAACATCCAGAAAGTGAGAGTTTGTTTGCAAGGCTATGGAGATGCGGTTTTGATGAACCATCTCTTTTAGATTTATGAAGTGGCAGGTATGTCGTGGAAGTTGATCTCTGGGCCTCGTCACCATAGCCTTACAAACAAACTCTCGCTTTCTGGATGTTATGAACCCTCCGATCGAGAGTCACTTGCACCCAACTATCAATCGTTTCCTATGTCGCCCTCTCCTTGCACCCAAGACTTTCAAATTATTCAGTCTTTTCACCAACCTCCTGTTCTTTATTCTCCTCACATCATCACACTGTCTCAAAGCACTCTAAGCTAAAGGTTAACAAATGTTAACCTTTAGCTTTAGCTGTGATCTTGAAATACTGTCAAGGTGAAAAATCATCACACGTCTCAAAACACTCTAGGCATACGTTTCCCCCATGGTGACACTCTAGGCCAACATTTCCCCCATGGTAACTTGAATGTGTGGCTCCAGACAAAAAAAAAACAGCACGACAGTCATGCCAAGCTTTATCTGCTGACGTGGATAAACCCCCGGTGCATTAAACGTCAACGACATTGGTTGCTTCACACACACCTGCACAGAAGGTTGACTCGCAGCGCACCAAACGCCCTACGACGATGCGCCACTTACTCTCATTTTAGATGCAGTGGCGCGCCCTTCCTGAATGTTAAGGTACTCTCAAATACCCCTTTCCCCCATCTATCAAACCCCTCGTTGGCCGCCTCTCCCCCTTCCCCCTAACATTTCTGAATTACGCTTTGTCCATCAAGATACTGTCGTCAATCTGACCGAATTATCAGTTACATACTTTCACTTACACTAACCTTTTAAAGCTTCTTTCACGTATCTCCTCATTTCTCGCCATATCAGTTCTGCGGCCACTGCATTTGCTCAACAGATTTCACCTCTCATTTCTTGCATTTGCATGAAACAAGACCACTTCATTTTCATAAAAGAGACTTAGCTCAACGATACTTAGTAGATTTCCATTGTGTCTTCCATAAGCAATTCAAGTCTTTTACCAATATTTTGCAAACACCCTGCTATATATATATATATATATATATATATATATATATATATATATATATATATATATATATATATATATATATATATGTATATATATATATATATATATATATATATATATATATATATATATATATATATATATATATCGGCTAATGGACACTTTTACCAGTAATCATGTACTTTACTAGCCATAATACCTAATATCCAGGTTACAGGCCGGGATTTAGGAGAAGTAAGCCGTTGACAATCTTGTGCTTAAATATACGTAGGACATGTCAGCGGGTTTCCATAATTTGGTTCCTTGAAGATGGAAGCAGACGATCCTCTGAAAGCCTGGAAATAAAGAATCTCCTCTTTTTTAACTTTCATTATTACTGTGTACCTCGGTCAAAGTAATACATGCAAACACACACACACACACGCGCACACACACACACACACACACACACCACACACATATATATATATATATATATATATATATATATATATATATATATATATGTACAACTGAATCACGAAAATATGAAATGTGATGCATATATAAATAATATATATATATATATATATATATATATATATATATATATATATATGTATGTATAACTGAATCACGAAAATATGAAATGTGATGCATATATAAATAAAGATAAAATCCACGAAGGAAAGGGAAACACTGGAGTGCTGCGAGGCCTTTCGACTCTCGTCCTTTACTTAGCAGAGTCGAAAGGCCTCGCAGCACTCCAGTGTTTCCCCTTTCCTTCGTGGATTTTATCTTTATATATATATATATATATATATATATATAATATATATATATATATATATATATATATTCAGTAAATACCTCATGAAGCATACAGACATATGTTCTCGCTTTATCCCAAAACACAACCTAAAGCCGCAGGAAAAACTGTATGCATGGGAATGGTTAACAAAAAATGTTTCCTCATGACTGCGTTCTTGAGACCCATCCCAACAGTCCACTTTCCCCACCAGCCGGAGAGGATGCAGGCAAACATATAAAACAGGGAAGCGGACAAGAAGGCAACATGCAGGCAAACAAGAAAGGAAACCCCTGCATGTGACAGCTTACAACGAACGCCATCAACTTCCTCAGTCAATTATACATCCCATTCTTGGAACAGGTGTACGAAGGCTCCAGGGCATTTACGAGAAATTAACAAACCTCCTCTACTAAGTAAAGGCTGGTGGTTGGGAAGGGAGGGGGTTGGAATGTTGACAGCGGTGAGGGTAAGGGAGGACTATACACGATGATGAGATGAAAAAGGGAATGGAAGGGGTTAGAGGTGACGTACGTAAGGTATGCGAGCGTGAGAGGGAGGGGAAGGAGGAGGGTAGGGTAAGGTAAGAGAAATAGGAGGGGAGAGAGAAATCACAGAGAGCTGAGGGGCTCAGCCAATCAAATATCAATACTGCAGAGCAGGCGCACACAGAGAATAATCATTGGCCCAATAGCATGGGAGTCTAGAGAAAAGGCGCCAAGAACACTTCCTTAAAGCTGAACATTACACTCTGCTTGCACTCAAGCAAAGGCTCAAAAATAACACAAAAACAGATGAAACTGGACAGCGGGTTCTTCCGAACGAACTGACAGGTGAAGCCGACGGGGTGGGCATACAGCATCGCACGCACAATCCTCTATTCCGCCTATTTCCTAAATGGGCAATCATGCTGCAAACACCTTTTCTTTTGTTCAACGGGATGTGTAAATGTCACATAAAAGGAAGAAATATATGAACATATGTAATAACGGAGACGAATTCTTTTTTTTCCTCTTTCATGTAAACGAAGATATGCGCTGTATTTTATATTTGACACGCTCATTAACTTGGAGGGCACGTAATTATCACGAACATATTTGAAATAATCCCAATATCTTTAAATACACCTGCCGTTATCATTTGCAGCTGATAAGGCAATTAAAACCATAACACCAAAATTTACTTGTAGAACTTCAATGCACCAGCATCAGCTTTCTGTTATTATCTACATCCGCTAGGCAATTAAATCAATAATTATCATAATTTACATCTAGAATTTCAGATTACTAACATCAACAATCACAATGTTGATGATGATGAAAAAATTTGAAATTATATCCAATAGCAAATCCTTTAATAATGAGAATCCAGGGAACTAGAAATCATTCCCTCCAGTTTCTAGTTCTTAAATCCACAGACCAGTATGTCGGCTTTGACAGTAAAATTACCCATATCAGTAATCAGGCCTCATATTACTCCCAATGTAAAAGACATAAATCTAAATTATTTTGCTAATAATAATACTTATCTGAGATCTAAATAATTACCACAGGGTGCTCGTTGTTGCTTAACATATCAAATTACATAACGTTTTTAATCTGTACTTTGGCGTAAAAAATATTCACTTGTCTACCCTCTTTTTACATTAAATATATACTAGATGAGCTCTCGTAAATTAAAAGTATCTGATCAAATGACAAATGTAAGTACCAAATTTAATTTCAAATCCATCAGTATAAATGAGAAACTTCATGTCAGACCAACGTTGCGCACACGCTGCCTAAGAATTTTTGACATTCTAATTTGCTCAAGCTTGCTTTGGAGAGGTCACAATAATTCCCAGGAATGGTTAAGAAGGGAAGATTAGCTATTCTGTACTTAATAAATGCTTTTCTCCGTATCCCCAATTTCACCTCTGTGTTGGTCATTCGTTTATAATGTTGTTATAATGTCCGGGATGAGTTTACGTCTGCTTACCTTCTGGTGAACCTGAATCAAAGACAATTTGAGGACTCGTAGTTCAATTTGTACTCTGCTTCAAGGAGCTGAAACTCCCTGGTCAAGCTGCCAGCGATTCCCCTATGTACGCACCAAAGTCTACCAATATGCCAGTTCATTGACTGTTTACATTTTTCCAATTTACTTACGCTTCCGGTTTGCGTAAGCCCCCAAATCTGTTCTTCATTATTTCAAGAGGTACCTCTACTGACATTCTCAGGTCACATCGATACATTTTTTGCTTTACTCATCTTTTATCACTGGGCTGTTTTTCGATGTAAATTTTTCTGCTTTTATTTCTATTTATTCAGAATTACGTTTCGTATGTACCTACTTGCTCTGCCATTATGATTAAAATAACAAGAATACACAAATGAAGCTTCAAGAATAGTACTTACAACGTAACACATGCACTTGACAAGTGTAGCAACTCCAGTGATGACGAAACCTTCTGTGCCAATATCGCTGGTGTCAGAGAATTGTTGGTTGAGTACGGCGTCTGCTGACAGCACACAAAGCTGCCCAACGGTTTGCCCATTATTGGATAACGCGACATGACCAACTATCTATCGCAAATACTTGGTCAGTGAGGGGCTGTATAATTCCATGAGAATCCTAAACTGACGCTCTTCCGAATAAAGAGGACGAGGGAATCCTTTCCATAATGAATGTAAAGAAATGCTGTTCAAAATCTGGAAGAATAATCAGCGAAATACTATGCGCCAACGAACACAAAACTCACTCATATGAAGAAGCAGAAGTCTGGAATTAATGTGCAAATTAAGATTAATGATAATTAATTGAAGACCAAGTTACTCAAACACGGTACGAGCCAAATCAGCTGGATCAGATACTGCATATGTAACACTCATAAAAAACGTAAAAGAGCAAAATTATTATCTCTGCAACGAGGTCAGGTTTTCAGCTCGATCTGTTTCTCTGCTTCCAGCGGGATTACGCAAAATCTTACGGATGGATGTTGACGAATATTATGCCAAAGGTACGCCTCCTGACCAGCAACCAATATCGAATCAGCTTTTTGGGTTAAGGAATCTTTTGGGGGTGAAGATGGGTAAGTCTGTTGCCTCAGCCAAGGAATTTGCAATTTCACACGTTTCAGTACTGAGAACCGAAGCCCTATACACCGTTACCATAGATTTTGATCAAATTTAATCATTACTTTTGAATATTATGTGTGTGTACAAGTTATGCGTCATCTTAACCTTAAGACTTTGTTCAGGACTCTTAACTCAAATGCTACTCATGTATCAAGCGTAGTCGTAAGGGTTAGAGAATGGATGTGGTAGGCGCTCTCCGAATGATGATGCTGAGTATTATTATTATTATTATTATTATTATTATTATTATTATTATTATTATTTCTGTTGTTCTCGATGCTAGAACAACAATCGGTTACAAAAGATTCATCTTTAAGATAAACACGATAAATATAATTCTCGCATAACAACAACTATCGCTAAACAGCAAAACCGTGGTCACCAGTCACTCAAACATAATAACAGTGTTTAACATACATGTAATTGGTTCGCGTTTCCTTTACGGAACATGTTACATCAAATGTTAAATATCGAATGATATCAGAACCGTTTTCCTGAGAACATCAAGCAATTTGGAAGAATACAACGGCAACTAGTTTAAGATTGCCAATTCAGCATAACCATATCTACTTATACCATCATTTTTATTAGAATGAAAGTCTTCATAAAACTAGAATGCAAATATGTTTATGAGAATGAAAGTATACAGACACAAACACACACACACACACGTTTATGTATGTATGTATGTATGTATATATATATATATATATATATATATATATATATATATATATATATATATATATATAATATATACATACATACATACATACATACATACATCGTACATTATAGCCTACCCCGACAAATTTCGCCGAGAATTGGTATTCAGCAATACTGCCGGCTGATTAATATTGGTTAGTCCTGGCTAATTTTCCCTGATATTACTCCAGGTTCTGCCTGGCATTCAGTTGGAAACGTCTCAGGATACGGGTAATGACGAATAATCCTGCCAGCAACAACAACAATAACGATGACGACGCGACGGGGGGCAAAGACAGCCATGATACAAGCTAAGATAATGATAATAAATATAAAATTATTATTATTATTATTATTATTATTATTAGTATTATTATTATTATTATTATTATTATTATTATTATTATTATTATTATGCATCCAGTCATTACTTCCCAACAAATATACAGTAAATGAAATGAATTAGAAGTAAAAACAAAAAGATGTACATTTAAGATATGACAAATCCTCATGGAAAAAAAGACATTTGTATAAACCCATATACAGCATACTGCCACGGAAATTTTCGCTAAAAGACCGTTTGAGGGAGTCAATAAAGGTAATGAATATTTGTTAAAACAACCCGCTGACTTATAAGATTTTCATCCTTTATAAGCAGCAAAAA
>JANJGK010005921.1:0-2500 GCA_039081455.1 Macrobrachium rosenbergii
TGGGAAGCACCATAATAAATTCAAACGATTTATTGCGTTTTCCCCTTTCATGTTATTTCCATTTGCATCATATATTTCCGAAGCATAAAAGGGTAAATCTTCTGAAATATACTTCCTCGATCTGAGACACAAAACGACGGCGAGGACTTGTCATGTTTCCAAAATCCACTAATTTTTGGCCACGAGCAATTCATTCCGTCTCTTTGAAGCTAATTAGGGGCAAAGTTTCATTCCCGCAATTTTAAACAGTTTGTTTGATCGAATGGAAGCGATACCAACATTTTTTTTATGTTTCATTCCTTTTCCCCTCGACACACAAACCCCTTAAATCCTTTTCTCTTTAGGGTAATAATGAGATCATTTATAAACACTCCGATACCTTTTCTTTTCTCCTGTAATTGAAAACCTTCATCTTTTTTCAGGACTTTAGAAATTGCTTCGGACTTCTGTTAGAAAGTTCCTTTTTTCAATGGGATCACAATGGTGCATCTATTTCTTTGCTATTCTACTGGAACACGAGTCGCAGTAAGAATTTCATAATTAAAGAATCTGCTGGACATGAAAACGTAAAGTTGGGGATGAAAGACACGATCCAAATATTTCAACTCATCATCTGAAATTCTCATTACGAGAAAGAAACAAGTAAAAAAATAGACCTATCTTTCGGTGGTCTAGGTATAATGCTGTATGAGACGCGGCCCATGAAACTTTAACCACGGCCCGGTGGTGGCCTCTCCTATATCGTTGCCAGACGCACGATAATGGGTAACTTTAACCTTGAATAAAATAAAAACTACTGAGGCTAGAGGGCTGCAGTTTGGTTTGTTTGATGATTGGAGGATGAGTGACCAACATTCCAATTTGCAGCCCTCTGCCTCAGTAGTTTTTAAGATCTGAGGGAGGACAGAAAAAGTGCGGACGGACAGACAATAGTTTTCTTTTACAGAAAACTAAAAAGCTCCTGAGAAACACACCCTCACCACATACCATACAAAATACGACAAAACTATAGATAAATAGATAGGAGAGAGAGCGTGTTAACCTGTATTTCCCATGTTAAGATAAGAAAATTACCCTTACAGTCTTAACGCTAAGCTATCAGTCTGTTTCTAAATTTCAGTCTCGTGGAAGTCGTACAAAGATAGACCACTGTACGAGTTTATATGAATAGTTGCTTCAATGCACTTTTAAAATAACTAAATATTTTAGCAGTTTTAGACAGACCGACAGACAGAATATTATTAGTTATAATAACAACAACTTGCAAGCTTTAACAATTTTTAAGAAACAGTATTGCGGATACGTCTCCTCTTCAATGCAGATTAAAGAAACAAGATGTATGAAATGAGCCACGAGTAAATGTTAAATTCATCCCAATCTGTGGTTTTCTGATGTCCAGTGAAAATTCGCTGTGAAACTTTCAATATGGGTCAGTTGATTTTAAAATTACGTTTTTATCCTTATAATCTATAAAAGAGAGAGGGACGGAGGGAAGTTCGGGTAGTTTAAACTTCTAACCTTTTTTTTTTTTTTTAAATTAATGAATATTTTAGAAAAATCATAATAATAATCACCGGTTTTTGCCTCACGTCCCTGACATCGACGTAGTTTCGTGATATTTTGAGTTCTGTCATTTTTAGAACTAAAATAAAATTAATTGATTCACTTTACATTTAAAAGCCAAAGGTTAATACTCACCACAAATTACTTAGCAAATTGATAGAGAAAGGGAATTTCAAGGGCGTGCAATGTTGATCCGCTGAAAGATTCGAGAACTAAATGTCAAGTCACAGAAACAAATCTTAAATAAAATGTCGCCGGAGAAGCTCAGCGGAGAGTTCGTCAGCGGGTTGGACTCGAACTTGCTTGATTTTAGTTTGGAATCGAACGTGTTTGGTTTGAGTTTGAAATCGAACTTGCTTGGTTTGAGCTTGAAACCGAACTTGCTTGGTTTGAGTTTGGAATCGAACTTGCTTGGTTTGAGTTTGGAACTGAACTTGCTTGGTTTGAGTTTGGAACCGAACTTGCTTGGTTTGAGTTTGGAACTGAACTTGCTTGGTTTGAGTTTGGAACCGAACTTGCTTGGTTTGAGTTTGGAACTGAACTTGCTTGGTTTGAGTTTGGAACCGAACTTGCTTGGTTTGAGTTTGGAACTGAACTTGCTTGGTTTGAGTTTGGAACCGAACTTGCTTGGTTTGAATTTGGAACTGAACTTGCTTGGTTTGAGTTTGGAACCGAACTTGCTTGGTTTGAGTTTGGAACTGAACTTGCTTGGTTTGAGTTTGGAACCGAACTTGCTTGGTTTGAGTTTGGAACTGAACTTGCTTGGTTTGAGTTTGGAACCGAACTTGCTTGGTTTGAGTTTGGAACTGAACTTGCTTGGTTTGAGTTTGGAACCGAACTTGCTCGCTTTGAGTTTTATAAGTAAGTCACAATCATCGGCGAAAACTCCTCCGCATTCCCAGAAAGCAAAATAAAGTTGCTTTCGAGGTTTCAATAT
>JANJGK010005921.1:12500-25000 GCA_039081455.1 Macrobrachium rosenbergii
TATATTATTATTATTATTATTATTATTATTATTATTATTATTATTATTATTATTATATTAGTTCACGTGCTTGAGAATTTATTAAAAAGATTATCATGACAAAGAATGTAAGCTAATTGACCATAAAAAATACGTTTTTATTCTTAATAGAGATATACAAAATTATATTATTATTATTAGTTCACGTTCTTGAGAATATATTAAAAAGATTATCTTAATAAAAAAAATTAAGTTAATTGACCATAAAAATACTTTTTTTATTCTTAATGGTGAAAGATAACTTATTATTATTATTATTATTATTATTATTATTATTATTATTATTATTATTATTATTATTATTATTATTATTATTATTATTATTATTGTTGTTATTATTATTATTATTATTACGTAGAAAAGAGAAGGAATGCATTTCAACAGGTGTAGAAACTCATGTTACCAAATGTTACCAAAACGTAACAGGCAACTGTCTCGGGAAAAAACAATTCCAACAATAAATTCCTAAATTCTAAATTCCTTCCACCACACCATATCAATTCCAGACCTCTGAGTTTGCCAGTTGCAATTCCTTCCTCTTCTGAAGAACTTCCACAATTCCTGCTCTACCCGAAGCGTTTGGTGGGGAAAAAGTCAACAGATGTTGGAAGGGATAACTTTCTCTCGAGGCTATTTCAATCGCCCTTTCTTTCCCTCAGTGTCAGCTCAAAGAAGGAGTCCCTTGCCAAAAACTCCAAGCGACGAGCATTTCAATTAGCGAGTGTATGTTTGAGGAAGCAAAACTCACCGGTTCATCAGAATCGACGGGTAAAACTTGAGAGTCGCGCGGAAGGTGCTGGTATACCTTCGCGTTTGAAGACGCAGCTGAAAATGCTAAAGCAAACGTCTCTGCCTCTTCCTCGAGGGATTTGATTAGAAATCGGGATTTTGATGTAACAAGTCCCGATTAAATATTCCGTTTTCTTTTTACTCTTTTTACAATCAGACGAGCTATGGCGCGCGCGCAAGCACATTACTTCATTGTTGTACTGCTTCTTCGCTGGTTACATATATTAATATTTTCTAAAGTTTTCCTTACTCATTCACAGATACTTTACTTTTTCTATGATTCAGTTATATGGGCATGAGTATTTTGACTTGGGTTGAAGATAACTTAGAATAAATAATGTACTAACTCTTCGTTTTGAACTGTTATTTTTTATCTCTTCCTTATTAAGAAATCGGGATTTGATGGAACAAGTCTCTATTAAATATTCCACTTTCTTTTTACCCCTTTTACCACTGGACGAGTCATGCGCGCGTGCAAGCACGTCATTTCAATGTTGCACATCTTCTCCGCTGGTTACGTATAGTAATATTTCTAAATGTTTACCTTCTCATTTATAAATACTTTGTTTTTTTCTATGATTCAACATATATGGGCGCGATTAACTTGACTTGAGTTATCTTAAGATAATTTTCAATAGAAATTAACCGCCTCTTCGTTTTGAAAGTCATGATATATCTCTTCCCAGTTAAGCTAACTGTTATCCAATTCATGAACTCTTTGTAGCGGATAAGCATTTTTTTTTTTTTTTTTGCGCGTGTGTGCTTGTCTGCTACATAAAACAGCATTCACAATACTCGACGTCTTTTTAATCAAATCAAGAAATGTAGGATATCTAGGGTTCTTTTAGATTTGATAATGCTATTTTTTTATCTGTTGCATATGATTTCCTGTCTATTGTAATTGTTATATTAATTATAACCATTATTGCATTTGACGTTTTGAATGTGGGATCGAAATTATATTAACGTGCTACTTTTAGATCGAACTCTTCAGTCTGCGATGCAACAAATATCAAACAGGATGGCAAAGAGAGAGAGAGAGAGAGAGAGAGAGAGAGAGAGAGAGAGAGAGAGAGAGAGAGAGAGAGAGAGAGAGAGGGGGGGGGGAGGTAATAAGTCTGTAAAGAGACGGTGGGATCAGGGAGACTGAATGTAGCAAGCATAATGAGAGAGAGAGAGAGAGAGAGAGAGAGAGAGAGAGAGAGAGAGAGAGAGAGAGAGAGAGAGAGAGAGAGAGAGAGGAAATAAGAGTAAGGAGGAGAGAGAGGAAGAGAGCTATGGGTAGAGTGAATGTAATAGAAATATTCATAAATAGGGAGAGAGAGAGAGAGAGAGAGAGAGAGAGAGAGAGAGAGAGAGAGAGAGAGAGAGAGAGAGAGCAAATCAGAGTAAGGAGGAGAGAGAGAAAGAACATAAGTACTGGTTTTAATGCGTGTTCTTATGATCTACTTTTACTTAAAACAATAACAGCCCCCTTACTATAAGTTTTTTTTATCATGTAAACCTTGACTGAAGCTTTTGTTTTTTTTTTATTAAAACCTTAAGGCTCACAATATTCTCTCATCTCTAACAAAAGCTTTCCCTTGAACACATAGATGAGGGAATTAAAAGATACATCCAATTCCCAGATATCCAATTCCAGAAATGCAAGGATGACCTCCTTCTATATATCTAAAAGTTTAAAAATACACAGCGGAAAATCCCGAGATAAAATTACAGTTAAAACGGTCAAGTTTCGTTGAATTCCTCAACATTCGGTCGCTGATGACATAATTAATCAGCCTCGAGAGTTTTATCATCAGAGGACTTTCCCAGTGCTGGAAACAAAATGGAAATTTCAACATCTCGCTCGAAATTCTAATTAAAATTACATTATCTAAATTAGGAACCTGTAATGCGGTGACATTAATTCGTTTTAGCTTCGAACGTCACAATCTCTGTCTCCACAGGCAGACAGACAGACAGACACCCGGCTTCTCAGGAAGTCGTCTGGGATGAGGTTGTTGGCCCGCACCTTCTTCTGGACACCAGCTAACGCTGGTACCCATTTACAGTTAGGTGGATTGGTGGGTCGTAGGCCACAAGCTCTGCGAACCTAGCAAATATAGCCAAGTGGTATACCACCCAACCACGGTGCCCACTTTGGTCGATCCAATCTTCAAAAGGTGGGTAGTGAGGTTTACTACACACACACACACACACACACACACACACACACACACAAAGGGCAAAGGAATTCTTCTAACTTTCCTCTTCTGTCTTTGTATTTTTCCAAGCATTAATTTCTCTAGAATCGGACTATTATTTTTTATCATTACGATGCCTACTCCAAGAGAGCTTTTTCATTTTATTTTTGTTATAAATAGAGTCGCATTTACCGTATTCAAAGCCTCCACATATCCGTGAATGCGCGTTTATGTGTGGGTGGGTTTCTTTTGAAGATATGCTTCATAATAAAATGTAACTCGCAGAGTAAAGACCTCAAAAGAATGATTAAGTCAACAAGCACACATTAAAAAATCCACACAAAATTCTTCCCCGAAAGCTTTCGGCGCTTCTTGAATTTTTCCTAAGGTAAATGCAAAGCGAAATTCCTCACTTCCCTCCCTCATTTGTTTTTCCAATTTCAGCAGAGTATTTTTCATATTTTTTTCTCTCTGCGAAGTCTGGCCATTCATTAAGGCTAACTCTCTGAACTTCGGCTTTTATCATTAAAGTCACCTTGAGATGAATCATGACCGAAAGCCTAATTAGGGTTTAGGGAGCAAGACAGGAAGCAAGACAGAAAGCTCCCTCGCTGGCTCCTTTCAGAGGTCATTAGACGAACTTGGCAGCAGGACTGACTTGACTTTTGATCCATCACTTAAACGTAATTAGTAAAATTCAGGTGAAAAAATAACTTGGTAAACAATTAAGAAAGACCTTTAAGCTTTGGAAACTAATACAGTTTAAATTAAGAAAAAGATACCAACCATAAAATTTATGAAATTATAGGCAAAGCAAACAAGTAAACAATGTGCCGAAGTTTCTTCGGCGCAATCGAGTTTCCTGTACAGCCGCTACAGCGTATAATCAAGGCCATCGAGAATAGATCCATCTTTCGGTGGTTTCGGTACAATGCTGTATAAGCAACGGCCCGGTGATGGCCTATCCTATATCGTTGCCAGAAGCACGATTATGGCTAACTTTAACCTTAAATAAATAAAAACTACTGAGGGCTAGAAGACTGCAATTTGGTTTGTTAAATAATCACATGGGAGAAAAAATTACGATTAATGAGAATTGATCGTTACAGATAATCAATGGGTAGGCTAAAATAATGACACTGAATAAATGAAACGAATGCAGACCATTAGGAAAACATAAAGAGGCCTGTTTTCAATGGACATATCAATCCGACTGAACTCACAACACATTTACATAAGTTATCTATGGTGCATCACTACAATGTGACCGGAAATACTAAGTAAAAAAAAAAAAGCCACAATAATGTATATGAGTAATTGTATTTTGCCAAAATACAAAAAAAGGGGGTTAAAAATGGTAGCTTTCGACCGTTTGTGCATTCGGTCGCAAATAATTGTGGTTTTTTTTACATGTACATAAGTATTAGTAGATAAAACGAGAACAGGTCTCACGATTTCAATTAATAATCAAGTTGTTGTAGTGACTGAGGGAACTGGTTGAGATGTTCAGATAACAAAAGTTAAAAAAAAAAAATGTCTGTATAAAAGGGATAATATAACTTTCAGTCATACAAGGCTTAAACTAATATATTTATCAACATAGGATCGTCTATGTTATATGAAACTTGCCAACGAATACCTAGAAATTCCATATATTTTCTGGCAAGATGTTGTAAACTAAATAGATTTAACAGTTACATAAGCAATGTATATGGGATATGGGATATATTTCTCATTTCAGCAATCTATGTTCATCATTAGCGAAAAATTTCAGAATGTGACTGGCTAATCTTTAAGTAAGCAGCTATCCTGATACAATTACTAACTGTAATAAATCATAACAATACTTTCTGCTCTGTTTTGTCATGAAAAACGCAGAATATAAAGGTACTACCATCTATTCAAAGCTCTTGTTGTGAAGGACATCCTGCAAAAACAAAACCAAAAAAATAGTGCATTCAAGTCTTCAAAAAATATCGGATATGCAAATAAAAGGCTTTGCTGATGAGGCAATCTGATATTCATGGGACGACAATGAACTCTTGACCTGCTTTCTTGGATTTGGCAGGGTCATTAGCGACCTCATTGTGATGCCGATCTCACTTCTGCACAAAAATCATCTCCAGTTTTCATTTTCTTTTCATTTCTTTTGGTTTATTACCAAGATAGTGTCATAGAATGGATGGACTGTCGCCGTCATACGTGGTTGAAAATAAAACCTTGGTGCCTTATTGGTATAAAAATAATCTATAGAATAAAAAAGTTTAATTTTTTTAGCAACAAATCCAATTTTTTTTTATATTTTTTCGCTGCAATTATTTTCTTATCATTTACTGAGTTTAGATCCAAGCGCAACAATGAAAAAACACTTATTCATTGATCTTTCATTCGTGCTTTTCACAGCAATTCTAGAGAGTTAAATGTTAAATCTTGCCGAACTTAGTTTTAAAGCTATTAAGAGAAAAGGAAATTTAACAAAAATAACAACCCTAATAATGATACTTTCACACACAAAGCGAGATATTATTTTCACTTTACTGTGTAACAGCTGCAAATAATTAAAAGAATCTATAATCCTCCGTTTGTCAACGGCATAGCCTTCATCATCATTCTTAACAGATAATGCACAACTCTCTCTCTCTCTCTCTCTCTCTCTCTCTCTCTCTCTCTCTCTCTCTCTCTCTCTCTCTCTGCCCGAAAATAATTGATTATTTAAGCAAAATGCAAGTGAAATCTCACAAACAGCTATTATCATCATTTCTCAATACATGCAAATCTCTCTCTCTCTCTCTCTCTCTTTCTCTCTCTCTCTCTCTCTCTCTCTCTCTCTCTCTCTCTCTCTCTCTCTCTTTGCCTGAAAATATGTTATTGATTTTTTAAGTATTATTCTCGTGAAACCGTTCATAAACCTATTTTTTGTCATTGTCAGATACGTGCAAATATCTCTCTCTCTCTCTCTCTCTCTCTCTTTCTCTCTCTCTCTCTCTCTCTCTCTCTCTCTCTCTCTCCCTCCACAACGAGGCCATAAACGATGAAAGACCTCCAGCATTTAACAGCGACCGAAGTCGCATGGAAGCAGGATCATCCCAATCCTCTTCGGAGCTCAAAGGCAATCTAAGAGATTGACGATGCCGAAGCTCTTTCTGGAATCCCCCGATCACGATTGCCGCAGATTGCCCAAATAGAGTGGCGAGGTCTATAACTATGATAGCGATCCTTTCGGCTTTAATGGTATGGGGAAGGAAGTTACCCGGAAGATAAATGCAAAAGGATTCTTTGGGCAACTCGGTGTCTCTAAATGAAAAATGAATTAGTGAAATGAATTCGATTGAAAATTTCTCTTCCAAATTTCGTTAGATAGTGGAGAGGAATCATATTACACGTATTAAAGCAAGCCAAAAAAAACTGATGAGAAAACTAAAAACATGATAAGGAAAATATTTTGAACGTCATCGTTATTATATACCCATTTCAACGTAAGCCATAAAGATAATAATGATACTAAAATGTTGACGAAAACAGCCAAAATCATAAAAAAGAGGAAATTTCATAAAAGTCATCATTGCTGATCCTAATTGTGTTAAAATAAATAAATCTTCATGGCTGCAAAGCAGAGAAGGTTTGAAGATGTTGGCATTCATAACCTGAGATCATCAGGGTACCAAACTAATTAAACATTAACTCATAAGTTCATTTCACATGTATTTTAAAGGAAGAGATATTTGCATACACCAACATTACAGTCGCAGAGAATTTTACTTATCTTTTATGATAATTTGATATTGATCTTGTCTACTTATTGTACATTTGCTTTGAAAAAGTGAGTCATATAATCCATGCCACTTAAGCGCGAAAAGGGCCAATTCAGTAAGAAAAAAAAAATATTACCACATACATAGAAGCAACTTTCATTTTTTTTATCATACTGAAGGGTGACAGTCAAAAAATATGATATCGAAAGTCCATGATGGGCAATTGCGTTCCACCTGAAGAAATGAGAGATTTATCCTTGTTAACTCTACCCTTTACTCTTTATGGACTTAAATATAAATTAAATCAAAATATCCCGACACATTTCCACACATACACACTAACATTACCGTGAACGATCATAACGCCAAGAAGTAATTAGTGTCATGATCAAGCAACACTTAAGGAAGTCATTAATTACCATCGATTTTCTGTGAAGGATCAGTATCCCTTCAAGATAACGCTTCCTAAATGAGGTTCTACTTGATTATCTTCCCCGCTATCACCTCCTTCAATGAAAACGGAGACAAAGGCGGAGATTTATTGTCATGATAACGGGAACTCAGCCAGATGGTACCTCCTCCCCAGCTATGCAGTTTAATGCGCTCTTCACATTTTCATTTAACTGTCTCTCGTTCCTGGGAACGTAGGCAAGTTCTATAGAGTCTTTTGTTAAGAGTTTTCATTTTTATTCCTCGTCAGTTTCACTGTTAGTAAGAACTTGTTCTTGTATATTGTTATTATTGATAAAATCGTTCTAAATTGATCAATACATTCTATATATTATGTTCTGCTCTCTGTCATTTATACTTTTTAGTTTTCTGAAAAGAAAACTACTGTGCCGGCTCTGCCCATCCGTCCGTCCACGCTTTTTCTGTCCGCACTTTTTCTGTCCGCCCTTAGATCTTAAAAACTACTGAGGATAGAGGGCTGCAAATGGGTAAGTTGATCATCCACCCTCCAATCCTCAGGCATATTAAATTGCAGCCCTCTAGCCTCAGTAGTTTTTTTTTTATTTTATTTAAGGTTAAAGTCAGCCATAATCGTGCATCTGGCAACGATATAAGATAGGCCACCACCGAGCCGTGGTTAAAGTTTCATATAGCATTAGATCGAGACCACCAGAAGATAGATCTATTTCCGGTGGCTTGATTATTATACGCTGTAGCGGTTGTACAGAAAACTCGATTGCTAAGAAGAAACTTCGGCGCCTTTTTTATTTGTTTTCCATTGTGATAATGAAACCTTCATTGTTATTTTCCAATAATTTCTTCGTTGATGATGCTTCATCCTTTAAACAGACTTTGCCTAATGAATCCTTTTCCGTGCTAAATTATATTTCCTTCACTATCTTTGGATTAGTGTTTTTCCTTTTTGACTTTGAAACACGCTGATTTATAGTCAGAACGGTCACCCTATTGTCTGTATTTACGGTTGCTGATTTTGTTTTGAGTATGGATAATAATTTTATTCATTAAATAAGAAGTTAATCATGCGATATGGTGAAAAAAAGTTAAGTATATCTTAGTTTAACCAGACCACTGAGCTGATTAACAGCTCTCCTAAAGAAGGCTGGCCCGAAGGATTAGACTTATTTTACGTGGCTAAGAACCAGTTGGTTACCTAGCGACGGGACCTACAGCTTATTGTGGAATCCGAACCACATTAAAGCGAGAAATGTATTTCTATCACCAGAAATAAATTCCTCTAATTCTTCATTGGCTGGTCGGGAGAATCGAACGTGGGCCCTGCAGAATGCTAGCCGAGAACGGTACCAACCGGTCAATGAAGAACTTGCGATATGGTGGAATGGTGAGAAAGGGGGTGCCACGGTAATGATTACATTAGTTAGGGTGCCATCACTAAAAAAAATTGGGAACCACTGTTAATCTATATAACATATATTTATATACATATTATATATATATATATATATATATATATATATATATATATATATATATATATATATATATTTATATATATATATATATATATATATATATATATATATATATATATATATATATACATATAAGCAGATAGGTTGATAGATAGATAGATATATAGATAGCTGCTTTAAAATGCCTGTTGTAAAATAAACATGAGTAGTCAGACAGCAAGAAAGCCACAAAAAAACAAAAAATACAAATAATGGATTATGGCTCGAACTTTCGACATTAATACCATTACTCATTTGTAATAGACAAATAGTAAAAATGTTAGTCCCTCCCCATAAACGGAAAAAAAAAAGAATAATCGAAGAGGCCAGACTCCCCATTCCTATTCTCCTCCTCCCGTAACCTGGGTGTTTGCATCCCAAATCAGGGCCTCTCATGCTAGGTCAGCCTTGTCTTTGATGACGTTGATCCCTGGCTCTAATTTGCACACCTAATTTGCGATTAGCTAAATGCCCATTACCTTCCATCTTCTCAGGTATTCGAGCGGTGAATGAAAGTTACAGAAGTCGTTTGAAACCTCCACCCAGCTATTTCGTATTTCTGTGTTACCAACAACGGTTTAATTCCCTGCCTTAATAACTGCGTTCCCTACCACTTAACTTCGCAAGCTTGGGTTAATTATGCATGCATGAAGGTTGTTCAGACTTAATAGGCACGCTTACTGATTTTACTCTCTCTCTCTCTCTCTCTCATCTCTCTCTCTCTCTCTCTCTCTCTCTCTCTCTCTCTCTCTCTCTCTCTCTCTCCTCTCTCTCTCTCATATATATATATATATATATATATATATATATATATATATATATATTATATATATATATATATATATATATATATATGTAGTATATGTATACCCCTTCAAAATTCTTAGCAATAAATACAAAATGTAATATGCCAGAAACATAGAGGAACTATTCTTCCATCTAAACATATTTATAACAATTTGGCATTATCTTTTATTCTTTTATA
This sequence comes from Macrobrachium rosenbergii, assembly GCA_039081455.1. Taxonomy (NCBI): domain Eukaryota; kingdom Metazoa; phylum Arthropoda; class Malacostraca; order Decapoda; family Palaemonidae; genus Macrobrachium; species Macrobrachium rosenbergii. The sequence continues at coordinate 22,192 of JANJGK010005921.1, forward strand.
CACACATTGCAAAATTGTTCAAGAAAACAGATCAGAAAATCCTCCACATACAACTGGAAGAGATGAGTTATGAAAGACCTAAAAATGAAGATCTCTCGAAGTTATTGTAGAGCACATTAATCCATTTTAGTTTTCTGTAAAAGAAAGCTATTGAGATGGATTTGTCTGTCCGTCCGCACTTTTTTTGTCCGCCCTCAGATCTCTAAAACCACTGACGCTAGAGGGCTGCAAATTTGTATGTTGATCATCCACCCTCCAATCATCAAACATACCAAATTGCAGCCCTCTAGCCTCAGTACTTTTTATTTTATTTAAGTTAAAGTCAGACATGGTCGTGGCGTATGGCAACGCTATTGGACAGGCTACCACCGGGCTGTGACTGAAAGTTTCATGAGCCGCGGCTCATACAGCATTTGGCTATACGCTGTACAGAAAACTCAATTGCGCCGAAGAAACTTTGGCGCATTTTTTACTTGATTTAAATAAGGAAATTATTGTTTATAACTAGAAACAACAATTTCCTTATTTAAATCAAAATTTGCCTGTTGTAAAAAAAAATAAAATAAAACTAAAGCTAAATACATCTTGATTCCTTGCTTCTACTATCTCCGCCTGAGCCGAGTGTTAGCATACCAAATCTGTGCCCCTCAAGTTAGGTCAACCTTGCCTTTAATGATGCCAATTCCTGCTCTAACTTCCAGACCTAATCTGCACCCAGTCAACGCTCATTGCCCACTGTCTTCTGAGGCTCTCGAGCTCTGATTTAAAGTTACAGGCGTCAGTTCGAACCTTCCTCTAGAGAATTTCGTATTTCGTATTCATGTGGCGCCGCCAAGCGTCTAATTCACTTAATTACTGCATTTGCTACAATCTGACTTCACTGCTTAATGTCATACACATATCCATGATTGCTGTTCATTATGAGACCACAGCTATGGTACAGCATATTAGTAGTATTCCCGCAGAAGGTCCACTTTATGTCATTTTACTATTTTAGACGGAACGATGGTAACAGTCAGCATTTATTAAATTAAGATTAATTTTACTCTTATTGAAAATAAATATGGAAAAACGACACTTAGTCCCCCATTTTATATTTTGTGGTCTTTGCAATGCAGTCTTAATTTTTACATTCCTAATCCTTTCTGGTTCTCTTTGCTAACAAAGAAAGGATGTTTGTAAGTGTTTGTATATATATATATATATATATATATATATATATATATATATATATATATATATATATATATATATATCTATATAATATAATATATAAATGTATATATATATTGTATGAGAGAGAGAGAGAGAGAGAGAGAGAGAGAGAGAGAGACGAGAGAGAGAGAGAGAGAGAGAGAGAGAGAGAGAGAGAGAATCATACTTTTGCATGGAATTCAAGACCCGGACTTCACCAAGGTCATTCTTTTCCCCAGACGAGCTTCCTCTATTATTATTATTATTATTATTATTATTATTATTATTATTATTATTATTATTATTATTATTATTATTATTATTAGAGAGAGCTTCCCACACACCGCAATGCCCATATATGAATAAGGAAAAACGGTTAGAAGAAAATCGCTAATGATTAAATATAGTCCTAAACATCAGATTAGTTGCAATATAAATAGGAAAAGAAACTCCTGGATAAAGAAAAAATAAAACATGTAACCTTAATAAACGCTGATACTTCCAATTCACATTTTAGTTTTCTGTTAAAGAAAACTATTGTGTTGGCTTAGTCAGTCAGTCCGCACTCTATTCTGTCCGAACTTTTTTCTGTCCACACTTTTCTTGTCCGCCCTCAGACCTTAAAAACTACTGAGGCTAGAAGGCTGCAAAACTGGTGTGTTGATCATCCACCCTCCAAACATCAAACATACCAAATTGCAGCCTTCTAGCCTCAGTAGCTGTTAATTTTTTTTTATTAAAGGTTCAAGTTAGCTATAATCGAGCCGTGGTTAAAGTTTCATGGGCTACGGCTCATACAGCATTATACCGAGACCACCGAAAGATAGATCTATTTTGAGTATACACTGTAGCAGCTGTACAGAAAACTCGATTGCGCCGAAGAAACTTCGGCTCATTTCTTATGTCACTAGTTATTTTTTTCCTTTTAGATCTCGAACGGAGATCTAAAATTTCTTTTTTAAAATGTAAGTGAGAAAACTTTTCCGAACAGGGGAAATTTTTCCGTGAGACTGAGCTAATAGGCTGCTGCATTTCTTTCCAAGCCGCATTTTGCATCCACGATATTTTTATCTGTCCTGCACGATACCTTTCCTTGTTTGATTTATGGGACTCTTTCATTTAAAAACTGATAGCTTCCTCAGAAGAATTTACAAGCTTAAGCGTTTTAAAATACCCGGACGTTATTTATGTGAACTTTACTTTATGAGACTGAGAGTTTTCGACGGATATATTAGAAATTCGTATATTATATAAAATAAATACAACTGTTACTGTTTTATTAAGCCTGGTTTTATGCTTGTACGAACCAGTTATCCCTGTCATCCACCCAATTTCCACTTTCATTCTTCTTACCCAGTCGCCAGGTATCTTTCTCTTTATGTACAGTCAGATGCACATGAACGCAGAGAGAGAGAGAGAGAGAGAGAGAGAGAGAGAGAGAGAGAGAGAGAGAGAGAGAGAGAGAGAGAGAGAGAGAGAGAGAGAATCATTGGGGAATATTTTGAAAAATATTCACCACGGAAAACGAAACTGGTGTCATTTCTCCGGTTCAGTATTAGTTAGCTTATCACGAAGAAATCTACAATAACAGCTATTTCGATGACTATTGTTATCA
>JANJGK010005921.1:30000-41415 GCA_039081455.1 Macrobrachium rosenbergii
TTTGATTTAATTACGCGCTTTTGGATATTTTAAATTTTAGCTGGCTAATGAACTGATCGCGATTTCTGGGTCCACAAGTGGATACTTCTGTCATTAATTCAATATTCGGGTATTCAGTATGCACGCACAACGAATGCGTCAGGTCGTTTTGGCTAATTTCCCATGCTCTAAGCACATTTGTAGATGTTTGTACACAGTGCTGTGCATATGCCAACCTATAAAGCAAGCTAGACAAAAATTGCATCACCCTGGCGAGGATCAGTGGCGTCGCTATGGGGGAGCCAGGGGGGACCCCCAGTCAGATGCTTTGCACCTCCACTGGTCCCCCCAAGGTGAAATTCCCTTTATAGCTAAAATTTAACCCTTACAATATTTGATACATTTGCATATGGTAAAAGTTGAAAATTAATTGACAATTGAGCGCTATCATTTCAAATACAGGTTTACTAATTACTAATACTATTATTTTCCTTCATTCACATGGATATAGACCTTCGAGAATAGTATATTACTCTAATTACATAATTGGTACATCAGTTTTGTGTAAGTTTCTTTAGCCGCCCGCAAAAAATATCTTGCCCCCACCTAGGCACAACCGGCCCCCCCTGATGGAATGCCAGGTACGCCATTGATGAGAATGGCGTTATTTCATCTCCAGTGAGTAATGTATCTGGTTTCGACAGACTTGGTTTTAGAGCAAATGAGATGGAACAGCAATCTGATGCCTGCTTGCACAAAAAGATGAATTAAAAGAATATATAAAGAAGGGTGTACTTAATCTAGAAAATCACCATGGACCTAAGTCTTCAAGGAAGCTTGAAAATCGAAAGGTAATTAATTAACGTAACTGAATCTTAGTATAGCCCAAGGCTTGCAGATTTCACACTTCTTGTTATCCGGGGTCGTATCCTAACTGGGAAGGAGATTTTATATATATATATATATATATATATATATATATATATATATATATATATATATATATATATATATATATATATATATATATATATATATATATATATATATATATTTATAAATATTACTGCTGTTCGCCCTCGTAACATTTAGTTTTAGTAATATCAGCCTGACCAAGACAGGAGAAAGCCTTTGTCCTGCATAGGAGCATCGCAATTCAAATATAACGATCATAGCAGAGATGGACAACGTCCCCACGTAGGCCAGGTTAGGTAGCATTAGGGATGTAACCCCATAGGAAAATTTCCATATCCAACCTTATGTTACGTGGTCTTAAGCTTTTTACCTGTCCTGCTTCGATGGATGTGTTGACAAAAATTTCAGACCCCGGGGGCATACGACGTGCTCCCCTGTTTTGACCTAGCGTTGGTCAGAGAGAGAGACTTAAACTATCGCGGAGAGCAGTCATCTTTTTTTTGGTCTCTCTGTCTTTTGTCTGTGTACTAAGTGAAGTGGCGAATCAAATCCAGAACTTCCGATCGACAGTTGATGCACAACAACCTTCGTATAACGGTAAGTCTGGAATTGTAGTTCATCCTTCGTCGGAGTACTTTATCTTCCACTGTATTTCAGTTTTCCGTGTTTCATTCTTCAGCCATCATTTATGGTAGATGCTTTTACGAAGTCTAGATTAAGCCAAATTATTATATTGTTTAGCTTCATCCAAATTATTCCAGTAAGACTAGGGATTAGGGTAAGCAAGTCATTTCAATTCTTTATGCATGCTTTGTGTCTCGAATCCATTGTTTGGAAGAGCCGTTGTGATTTTGTATTTAATACCATCTTAACAAGTAGAGATTTTTTTTCTGCGTCCGCAGCTGGTGACGTTTATCATAAAGTCTTTATTCCTTGAATATTCTTTGTTAAGGTTAATTACCCTTAACTGGTGACCTTTGGTTAATATAACGACTGTCTTTGAGGTTAATTCGTAGCTTCAAGTGACAGGTTACGTGTGTCCTTGGCATGCAGGGCCGTGTAAAAATTATGTAAATCAATTAATAAACTGATTAGCCCAGACGCACACGTAACAATATATATATATATATATATATATATATATATATATATATATATATATATATATATATATATATATATATATGTGTGTGTGTGTGTGTGTGTGTGTGTGTGTGTGTGTATACCGACTCGATGTTCATTTCACTCATTTCAGCCAGTCGCCAAGAATCTTTAACTTTCTATATGGTCAGATACAAATGAAAGCAGAGAGAGAGAGAGAGAGAGAGAGAGAGAGAATTTCACTGAATCTGAAAAACAGTCATCAAGCTGATGGATATTGGTGCCATTGCTCTTGCCCAATATGAATTAGCTTATCACAAAGAAAACAAATATAAAAATATTTTAAGGGCTACTATTATCAAAATTCCGAAAGGTCATCGGCACCTATTCACGTAAAACATGAAACGAACCTCATTAGAGATAATTCGAATTAAACCAAGTAATCAAGACTCAGTAATTAAAACAGGCACACAAGCGACATCGATGTCAGTCACCTCGCGCTATTTTCAGCCACAAAAGGTCTGAAAAGGCGAGCAGAAGCGATACCTAGTTTTTAACAGAACACATGAAATGCATCTTCATTAAATAGCCCGGGTTTTACTCTCCCGTAATCAATATTGAACAAGACTGCTGCTGTCAAAATCTATATATATGCATATATATATATATATATATATATATATATATATATATATATATATATATATATATATATATATATATATATATATATATATATATATATATATATGATTCTGGCAATGATATGACTCACTTTTACAAAGCAAATATACAATATGCAGACAAGGTAAATATCAAATTTCCATAAGAGATAAGCAAATTCCCGATGGTTGTAATGTTAGTATATGCAAATATCCCTTCCTTTAAGATACATGTGAAATGAACTTATGAATTAATGTTTAAATAGTTTGGTACCCTGATGACCTCAAGTTATGAATGCCAACATCTACAAACCTTCTCTGCTTTGCAGCCATGAAGATTTCTTTTTTAAACACAATTAGGATCACCAATGATGACTTTTATGAATTTTTCTCTTATTTATGATTTTGTCCGTGTTTTCGTCATTTTTTATTATCATTATTGTCTTTATGGCTTGCGCTGATATGTGTATATAATAATGATGACGTTCAAAATATTTTCCTTTTCACGTTTTTAGTTTTCTCGTCATCAGTTTTTTGGCTCGCTTTAATATGTGTATAACATTCCTCTCCACTACCTACCGAAATTTGGAAGAGAAATTTTCAATCGAATTCTTTCACTATCTCATTGTTCATTTAGAGACAGAGTTGAAAAACCCAGAGAATTCTTTTGCATTAATCTTCCTGGCAACTTCCTTTCCCTATACCATTAAAGCCGAAAGAATCGCTCTCATATTTTATAGACCTCGCCACTCTATTTGGGCAATCTTCGCCAATCGTGATCGGGGGATTCCAGAAAGAGCTTCGGCATCGTCAATCTCTTAGATTGCCTTTGAGCCCCGAAGGGGATTGGGATGATCCTGCCCCCATGCGACTTCGGTCGCTGTTAAATGCTGGAGGTCTTTCATCGTTTATGGCCTCGTTGTGAAGTAAATCGACATTAGAGAGAGAGAGAGAGAGAGAGAGAGAGAGAGAGAGAGAGAGAGAGAGAGAGAGAGAGAGACTTGGGCTGAACTCTAAGCTTGCATTAGCAGCTTAGAGTTCAGCCCAAAAATATCAATAAAAATATCAATAAAAATACAAATAAAATATCAATAAAAGTATACTTAAAATAATTATTGATGTAAGTATAGAGACTTGGGCTGAACTCTAAGCTTGCATTAGCAGCTTAGAGTTCAGCCCAAAAATATCAATAAAAATATCAATAAAAATACAAATAAAATATCAATAAAAGTATACTTAAAATAATTATTGATGTAAGTATAGAGACTTGGGCTGAACTCTAAGCTTGCATTAGCAGCAAAAATATCAATAAAAACACTTAAATTGCAAGGGTCGTGGCATTCTGGCGCAGCGATTTCCTTCTCACAAAATAAAACTACCAATTATTGGTTAATGTTCGGTTAAATTAGTTTATTACAGGGGAGACTGTGACATCCCAAGATCTTTAAGATCGCACTCATTGCTTGCTCTATGCCCCAAACGAGCAGTCTGCTCTGACAATTTTGCTTTGATTAATTTATTTCAGTGCTATTCTAATCTTTCTGAATGCAGAACCGTTACGCTCACTGTGCGAAATTGGGTTGGCCCTGGCAGGAGGAATTTCTCTTTGGGAAAGACTTAAGTCATTACAAAGGAACTCCCAAGGGTTCAACTACCTATTATTATTATTATTATTATTATTATTATTATTATTATTATTATTATTATTATTATTATTATTATTATTATTATTATTATTATTATTATTATTTTAAATAAACACGGTACTAATACAATTACTAGCAAAATAATGATGGCAACTGTTAATTGACATACACGTGCGTGCACACACATTATATATACATACATATACATACACACATGCAAATATATATATATATATATATATATATATATATATATATATATATATATATACATACATATATATATATATATATATATATATATATATATATATATATAAATATATAAATATATATATATATATATATATATATATATATATATATATATATATATATATATAGAGTATTATACATGTGTATATATATTACGCCTTTCACGACTCTGACGAACTGTGTGCTGGCCTGGCAGGGGCACATCTGCTGCAGGTGCATTTGTGTCGACGTTGGAAGTTTACACGGTTAGATACAGCGAGGTATCTGATGCATGCATTTGTGCTTTCCTGCCCATGATCAGGATTTAAGTACATGGAGACAGTGTGAGTGCGTATGCGTGTGGCACTCTCTAATGGTATATTATAGGAGGAACAGTGACTCAGGGGGGGGACTTCGGTTTTGGTGGCTGGGTGTGTTTTGCCTTGTGAGTGTTTAAAAGCCCGCACCGTGACTATACCTTATCTGCCGTCATAGAAAGTGAGTACAATAACTCATGAACACTTATATCTTTTCCAGACATTATGTCGAAATATCCAGTTAGATATGTCGTCTACTGTACGCCTGCAGGTTTCTACGCCTGCGCCTTCGTGGGAGAATCCAGAGGTTTTTTTTGGAGAGATGTCGGCCAGGACGTTTACAAATCGCCGTCATTGCTGGAAAACATCTCTTTGGTGCAAAGGATTCGTAGGCGCCGCATTCAACATGGGTTTGTGCAGTCGCAAGCCGTTCAGCATAGTTGGATTGCCAGAAGTTCAAGATGTGAAGAGAAGCATGGGCTTGTACAGTTGCAAGCTGTCCAGAATGTGAAGTGATGCGTTGCTATGATTGTGGAGCTGGCCCTTACTGAACTTTCGATTAGACAGTTATCGTACCTGGGTGGGGGGTGCCCAGAGGTAGGTGGTCCGAGCTCCTATTACGTCTTTGACGACTCTGACGCATTATTACGTCTTTGACAACTCTGACGAACTATGTGCTGGCCTGGCAGGGGCACATCCGCTGCAGGTGCATTTGTGTCGACGTTGGAGGTTTACACGGTTAGATACAGCGAGGTATCTGATGCTCGCATTTGTGCATGGAGACAGTGTGAGCGCGTATGTGAGCGGCACTCTCTAATGGTGTATCACCAGAGGAACAGTGACTCAGGGGAGGACTACGGTTTTGGTGGCTGTGTGTGTTTTGCTTGAGAGTGTTCAAAAACCACCACCGTGACAATACCTTATCTGCGGCCACAGAAAGTGAGTACCATAACTCATGAACGCTTATATCTTTTCCAGACATTATGTAGAAATACCCAGTTGTGCTGCAGTGAAATTCCTCTGTGTCTCCATTATGCATTTTCCTATTCTGTTCTCCATTGTACATTCTTCTGTTTTGAATATTCATGTCATTTAACACAATTTCGGGTTTTAATATATGATATGTTTCTTTTAACAGGAATTCTGGGTTCGTCCCGAGAGGACGAATATTTTGGAAGTGGTGTTTACTCTTTTATATACTATATGGCATTTAGAATATGACCCTATTTGGCCTGGGGATAGGGCCATTACCATATACAGTATATATGACCGTATCAGCAAAACGAAAGTGAAGTCGACTGTAGTATAAACTGGGATACCTCGCAAACTGTCTAAAGAAGTGCGTGTCATTTTAAAGGGCAGATACTCGAAGAGGTCTAAATTAACTGGACAAACAACATGAATTTGTGCACTAACAAAACCATTATAGATCGCAGAGGGTTGGCTATGCTACCCTAAATGTTATGCTCTTCCGTTATCCCATGTCATTTTATTTATAAGGGCATTTATTAATATGTGTATATGTGTATATATATAATTTCTTTTATTTCTACAAGGCATGCAAGGAGTTACTGTTAGTTCCTCTGGGGGCATAGACGTGACATACCATGTGGCATATTTTACCTGGGCAACACCTGGATTCAAGTTCACCCTCGAATATTCGTTTCCACATCCAACTGCGTGGGCCCAGCTTATACAATTCACCCAAAAGTGTGTGTGAGAGAGAGAGAGGGAGAGAGAGAGAGAGAGAGAGAGAGATTGCACTGCACATATGCACTCAAATATACTCATCAAATAAAAAACTATTAGGAAAAACTAAAGATAAAAAAAAAAGTCTCTGAAGAACAAGCAATCATGGATGAAAATAACGTCACGCAATTGATGCCATAATTTAATGTATATGGAAATTAATGTCTGTAAGGTATCGGATTTAAATTAAACAAATTTTAGCGATTAGGTGATTGCTCCTTTGGCGCCAGGACTGATTGACCATTGGAGAAGGACTTCGTCTGTGACCTTTTAAACAAAGGCAGAAAGGGCGAGGGTGAAAAGAGGGAAGACTTTTGGTATAGATAAATAATTTACTTGATTAGTTTCACAGTAGCAGAAATGAGGGACTTTGCTGGCTGAAAGGGAGAGGAATGGTGCTCTTAATGAATCCGGAATACAAAAAGCACATGAATAAGGTAAACATCTTGTGATGATTTGTAATAGAAATAATAATTTACATAAGGGGTTCTAAGTACAGGTGCACACTGGTAAAGTGAAAATGTTCAGGCATATATTTTCCATAATTGTTGCCTACTATAGAATGAAAGGAATAGTAAGTTGATGGACGTAATTCTATTAAATATTGAACACTGGGAGTATAAGAAAATGAGGAAAAGGATTAATTATAGACTGTGGTATGTCATACGAGATGTTTACTAAAGATAAAGCAAGGAAATAGACAGTAAATCCATTTACCCGAATAGGCTAAACGGTACTGACAAGAGTTATACTGTATAACAAAAATAAATTATACAATTATTATGAAACATGCCCTTCAAGGCATCATTCATGTTCATATAATTATTTTTATATTAAGGAATAAGTAAAAAAAAAAGCTAGATTTCAAATGATATTAAACTATTTATTAATTCAAAGAAAAAAGGGGGAAGAAACCTAAACAGCGATATATTCAGGGACTTGTCTTTCGAAGCTTCATCCAGATTCATTAATCAATCACTTCTTCTCATATTCTACAGGTGAGCTGGGACCTAGAAAATATAAGGCGCCTAATACGGAATACCTACAGTATATGTTACTTGTAGCTGGTTAATTACCAGTCAGCCAGGGACAGACCTTCTGCTTTCTGTCATTCCCCCAAGGCAAGGTAGGTGAAAATCAGTTATCTGAATTATTATTGTAGTTTTTAGTGTTTCATAAAATTAACGAAAACAGCACTGTTAAGATAACATACAAGTCAAGCTAATTGTGTATGAAAATGGATTTGTTTTAGGGTAAGTATAAAATTTTCACTTTATCATATGGCACTTTTAATGTTTGTTGGGTGCTGGAAAGATATATGGTACAATGTATTTGTAAATTAATTTTACAAGTAATGCATACACACACGTGTGTATGTATATATATATATATATATATGTATATGTATATGTATATATATATATATATATATATATATATATATATAATTATTTTTATTATATATACATATATATGTGTATATATATATGTGGATGTATGTGCGCGTGTATGTGTGTGTGTGTGCTTGTTCAAGAAAAAAAGCCTAGGCCACAGAACTCATCACATGCAAACCTTCCTCCTCAAAGGAAATCTCGTTGAAGAAGAAAGTAGAGTTACGTGTGTTTCTATAAGAGCTGAGAAAACAAAGAGCATAATGGCATTTGTTTTAGAGGATATTTTACTATAGCGAACAGGATTACGTTCGTTATTCATGCCAATTATTATTCCTGCCAATTACTTCTAATTGAAAATATAAATACCCTAATTCATTTCGTATAAAAACCCTGAGTACCGTTGGCTTTCTATGGCTCAACAGAAGCCCGTCCCGACTCCCAACACCCAGGTAGCGTTGCGTTTATGTTCTGAATTATATCGACCTTTCTCTAAGATAGAATGTTTGCTTATGACGCAAGTGTGGTACAGTAGCTTATTCTGTTAACAGAGGCGAGTATAAAATGTTTCAGTTACTTTTGAATCTTTTGAAAATGAATGAAGTGGAGCCCATCAGACAATTGTTAATTGTTTCTCAAAATCAGCAAGAAAGCTATTCATGTACTTATCACTAAGATGTCTAGATAGTCTTGATTTTTTTTAATGAAATATCCCATTTGCTTTGAATATATACTATGTCGCACAGCATTCACTCAAAATACCTCTTGCATAGATTCATGAACAAACAAGCCAGCAAAAACAAACAACTATGAGAGTAATTTCGTTGAATAACCACACAAAACTGTCATACTGACATTTACATTAATTGTAATGCGCTGTTATTATAACAAAATTGGGATGAAATAATCAAACAGGAATTAATTTAGGAATGAATCCTACGTTGTTAATCATTGAAGATACAGACATTTAAGCCGCCTTTTCAAACAAAGAGCCTATTATGTCACTTCCTCGTATATCAAAATAACAAAAAGTTAATTAATGATGTACTGAGCACCATTTATCGCGCTGGACATTCACAAAACCGAGAAAACGTCAAGCGAAAATTATTATCCACCTTCTGATGCATCATTATTAATGGTTGCGCCATTACTTATGCAGATGTAGAAAACAAAGAAAAGTAAATATTTTATATCAGACAATCAAACAGATATATGAGTTGTGTTTCATCAGACTGTCAAACAGATATGTGAGTTGTGTCAAGTTTTTTTTTTTTTGACGTGTGGTTCTTTTTCTGAGGACAAAATATCCTTATTCTTTCACATCGAAGAATAAAATATTCCTTTTCATGATGGCTGAAGTTTTCCCGAATATCCATTAGGGCACCGATGAGAAGGAAGCAACTGCTTGGAATTTATATATATTTCTACATCACTCACTTATTTTCAATTACTATTGCATTTCTGAGCGAGATGGAAGAAGATTAAGATTTAAAAGAACTATTAATCAGCTGGTGTTCAAAGAAGAACTGCTTGTGAATATAACATAAGTTGGCAGTGTTATTCAAGTGTAAATATGGAAGGAAAGCCCATTACACACTAAAAGATGCCATGTTTGTCCATATACTTAAATGTCGATTATGTTTGTCCTGCTCAGGATTAGAAAACCATCTTAAAGGTAATGCTTATGACCTCCCCCCAGGGAGGTAAAGTTATCACAACTGTCTATTTGTAGTGTGTCCTAACTGAGCATTTCAAGAAGGATTGGCAGAGTCTCAAGGCCGTGGGTGAAACATTCACAGGTTAACCTCCAGTGCGTGGTTCTCTTCAGGTGGTCCGGAGGGAGACTATACAATTTGCTCCCCCTGGGAACTATTTCGTTTTGAATTATTCCAACCCCTCATAAGAAACAAACAGGTCAATTCCACACCGCAGTTTCAATAACCCAATTATATAATAACCGCTTTTGTTATCTGAAAGGGTACCAAAATCCAAATTTTGGGGGTCTTTTAAATTTTTACAGGCTTGATGCTTGTTAAACCCGGAACACTTGCCGATAGATAGGATGAAATGCCCTGGCGCTCTTCCTGACCGCTTCACATATTGTTTTGTTTATTTCTCCTTTTACTTTCTATTCCCACTGTCACTGTACGCACGTAACATATATAGCATTGCTTCCTGGTGAGAGAAAGGATTTGCCATTTTTATGTTCATTTGTACTGCGTCTATGCTCAACCATAATTGGGAATCTCTCAAAGCTCCTTTTCATAACTGCTGAGTAAAAGGAAATTTGCTACAGAATATCGCAGGAAAAATCAAGATATTTGAAGACCAGTATTGTGCACCTATTCATTACGAATTTATGAATCAAAGTAAATTCTTGTAAAAGGGGGAATATATATATATATATATATATATATATATATATATATATATATATATATATATATATATATATATATATATATATATATATATATATATATATATCCTTAAACAAATGAAATAAACTGAGAAAGAAGAGATACAAAAAATAAAAGCTTCATATGAAATATAACTCAATAACAAGTAGTGAAAGTTGAACCTAAAAATAGAAACATTTATCCCTTTCCGTAAGCAAGTATTTTTTTAATGGAAACAGGGGAATACTTTTCAATGGTCAGTACTGTTTGAGAAAAAACAGAGTTAAAAATAGCCTGCTAAAGGTTCAGTAATATGCAACAAAAAAAAAAAAAAAAAACAGAAAACTCGTATATCAGTGCGTAGTTACACGGTGACACACATACTTGTATATGTGTATATATATATATATATATATATATATATATATATATATATATATATATATATATATATATATATATATATATGTATAAAATATATATGTATATATATAATACACAGGCATATATGCATGTGTGTATGTGCATGTATATATATATATATATATATATATATATATATATATATATATATATATATATATATATATATATATATATATATATATATATATATATATATATATGCACATATACAATATACGTTACGAAGTGTATCTCAGTAAAAATGATAAGAAATCAACGAACTAATTTGAGCGAAAGTATGAAATGTGCTATCAAACTTACTTGCTTTGTAATGCTGCACGGATAATTTAGTATTTCGAGAGAAATAATTAGAGGTAAATATCAGAAAGAGCACCAAAGTATATTCGCAGGGCTACCTTTAGCTTTCACGTGAAATTAATAGTATATAAATCATCGAAATGTTGGTTTTCTAACTTCAGAGAGATTCTATTCTGCAGAACCTTTAATTACCAACTATCAAAGGAAACGACAATCAAATACAAGCGGGAACGATAAGTAGTCATAATTCAGGCGAGAACAACAGACGAACGAGGTTCCCAAAACAAAACAACTGCTGC
>JANJGK010005922.1:2500-40000 GCA_039081455.1 Macrobrachium rosenbergii
TCAAATGGGAAGACGACGTCACAAAATTAACAAGATAATCAAGACTAGTAAGCATACATGTGAATGCTTGCCGGCTATAAGAGAACCTCACCGATTTAAATGATAAGCAATTTCTCTCTCTCTCTCTCACTCTCTCTCTCTCTCTCTCTCTCTCTCTCTCTCTCTCCTCTCTCTCTCTCTCTCTCTCTCTCTCTCTGTCAGCCACAGCATTGTAATGTGCTTCAAAATGTGCGTCTGGCTTCCATGTTTCCTCTTTATGAACTAATGGGCAGTGAGAAGCTAAAATAATAATTCAGTAACTCCATAATATTAACAAATACTACGTCACATGAATATCAGGGTTTGGTCATTATAATGAATGCCACACCATATGTCTGACTTTGAATAAGGTACCTTACAGGTATTCAACTGCGATGGGTTTCATCCAGGGCGGAGATGGGCTTGGAGACAGCAGCCTGATCGAAAGATACTTGCTTAAGAAAGAATGACACCTGGTGCTTACATCCTCCAGAGGAGATGGGTCATAAGTAATATGTACATATAAATATATTTATATATATATATATATATATATATATATATATATATATATATATATATATATATATATATATGTGTGTGTGTGTGTGTGTGTGTGTGTGTGTGTGTGTTATATATACATATATATGTATGTATGTTATATATATATATATATATATATATATATATATATATATATATATATATATATATATATATATATATATATATATATATATATATATATATATATATATTGTGTGTGCATGTGTGTCCGTGTGTGTGCGTGTGTATGTTTTTATTTCCTTCACTTACTTTTACGAGACTATCTCTCTTCAAGTTAAGCCACTAATGAAATGGACTGCTGGGGCGAGAGGTTAACGAGTGCCATAAATCAGTTAAGTGGATTCACTCGGTGTAACTTGCTTCTGAGATGTCTTGCCTTGCCAGTTACCAGACTGCCAACCCCCAAGGAAACACGCCGGTATAAGAGACCCAGCCAGATGCATACGGACAGACAGAAAGACAGAGATACCTTTGGTAGCTAATATTGATTTTTTGTTTTTTTTTATTAATGTATTTTATTAGAAAGATGCATTTTAAGGTCTTTATCATGAATGAATATTCAATAAATAATTAGAGTAACAATAAGTTTATAAATTATGCTATGCTGACGAGTGAACTGAGTCAATTTAGATATCACGTACTTGACATATGTCCATCACATTATTCTGAACTTACTTTCCCCTAATTTAGCAGAGGGCCAGATGCTTTTTGGGACTTAAATAGTCTTGAGGAAAAATGGATCGTTCATATAAATTTGAAACTTCGTTTCTTCGGTGCCTGACAGACAGCACCTCAGTCCACTGTAACTCCAACACATCATGATATCTGATTAAGGGAATATTTGCTTAGATTCCGAAACTGACGCAAGAGATCAGAAATTTCTGAATGAGCATTTCTTGAACAAACTAAGAATGAGTGTCTTCGCTCGCTCAACATTCGAATTCGCATGTGTGGAGAACTTTCTTCGACGAGGTGGAACTGGGACTCTAAACGATTTTTAATGACTCGAAGAATCACTGTAAATGCTCCAAGTTAGGGTGAATCACGTTGATTCTACATTTTCGATACTGACAAGGGTATTTAAAGTACATTTAAAGATAAACACTGCTGTGCTTATTCTAACATGAATGTAAATTGAAGTTGGTGATCCAGATATCCCATAAACTGAAGTGGCTCAACATTTTATATTTGTTTTTGAACTGAACTGTATATAGAATTTAGGCCAAAGGCCAAGCACTGGGACCAATAAGGTCATTCAGCGCTGAAACGCTCATTGACAGTAAAAGTTTAAAGGGTGTAACAGGAAGAAAACCTCGCAGTTGCACTATGAATCAACTGTGAGAAGAGGGTGGAAAGTCAGATGGAAGAAAGAGAATATGAAAAGGGGTACAGTAAAAGGAATGACAGGGGTTGCACCTAGGGGCCGAAGGGACGTTGCATAGAACCTTAAGTAATACCTACAGTGCACCGTCTATTTGTTTTTGAATGCAGATATTGGTAAAATAAAAAAAAAAGTCCAGAAATATCCTTTCAAAGCTAAGACCATTCATTTCATTGGCATTAAATCCTTACCAGAAAATCCTTCTTTTCACCAGACGAATATCGGAGAGCCTCTGAAAGGGAGGTGTTCCCAGATGCAATCCAGTCCACACATTCAACCACGTTCCAAGAATCTAGAGGTTACGGAAAGAAAATTGTACAGTCCAGTAAAGATTCCATGCACCAGATATTTTTACCCTGTCCCTTTGCAATAATATGATTACGGAAAAATATCACGTATTTTAAAGTACTCGTAGACAACTTCCAATTTCAAAAATAATAATAATAACTGCAACACAACTATTCATTTTGACGATGTTAGAGCACGTGCTGGGTAAATGATAAATACTCGTATAGTTGAATACATTTAGTAAAAAAGTTCCCAAGTTCTCTGAAAACTGTCAGTGAAGTGTAAGGGGGAAATTTTGACAAAATGAAAATGCTTATAAGACTAGGCTGTAGCAATAACATGACTCGCAAGAAAAACAATGTTATATCAGATATGGATTGGACGGAAACGGATGGCTGAGAATCTGGGTACGAGTTGCAAAACAAAGTGAAAAATACGCCGAAGTTTCTTCGGCGCAATCGAGTTTTCTTTACAGCGTATAATGCTGTGTGAAACTCTCAGCCACGGCCCCGTGTCGGCCTGTGTTGTTGGCACCTATAGCGTTGCAAGACGCACGTTCATGGCTAAATTTAATTTTAAATCAAATAAAAACTACTGAGGCTAGATGGCTGCAACTTGGCATACTTGATGATTGGAAGGTGGATGATCAACATACCAATTTGCAGCCCTCTAGCCTCAGTCATTTTTAAGATCTGAGGGCGAGCAGAAAAATTGCGGACGGACAGACAAATAGCCATCTCAGTAGTTTTCTTTTCAGAAAACAAAAAATATATCACAGAAAAGGGAGCAAAGTAAAAGTCTCTCTACGCAAAGGCATAGGTTTCGCAATTGTTTGGAGTCACTTGGGGAATCCTTTGGTCCCGGTTATTGGCGTCCTTCGTTCGGAAAAGGATTTTGGGAGATGCTTCCTTCCAATAGAAGTCACTTTTTATTCAGACTATCAACGACCAAGACCTTACATTCCTGAGACTTTTTTTTTTGTATTTGCTCTATGAATGTTGAGGCTGTGTACATTAGTTCCTTTCTTTGTTCTTGTTTTCAACTTTTTAATTGTAACTCAAGACAATTGAATAAACCAGAAAAATAAAAAAATATGTTTGTGTTTCCCAATTATCATTAAATGAATAACATGACATGACCGTTGGCATATGTTGAGTAAAAAAGGAATTATTTATATTATATAGAATAAGAACATTCCATCCATAAAGTGTTAGATGAATAAAATTTCTCTAATGAACTTAACTATTATTTACATTTTAATCTCTTTGTGACCTTGTTATTTCGCTTCCTATATGAACATATCCTTTTCTGGGAGCTTTCCTTCTATATGAGAATAACACAAACAACTATATTTACAGCTGGTAATTTTTCAATATATTTATAAATAGTAACCTAATGACCAAAAGTACTGATTTACAAGGGGAGGTTTGTGATATATTCCCTTATTTTTCTTTTCCTCCTGTTCTTTCTTTTTCGTTAGTTTCGTTAATTTCCTTATCTTAATTGTCCTCTTAGTTCTATTTCGGGCCTATCCTCATTCCCCTGTCATAGCCTACTGCTTTTTTTCCTTCAACCTGTCTTTCTGTACTCTAGGTATTTGCGCAATATTCCGGCTTTTATTCCATTCCTATACTTTCTCGTTTCTTCATCCACCGTTTCTTTTTCCTACTTTTCCTCCATCTACTGTTTCTTTTTCCTACTTTTCCTCCATCCACCGTTTCTTTTTCCTACTTTTCCTCCATCCACCGTTTCTTTTTCCTACTTTTCCTCCATCCATCGTTTCTTTGTCATACTTTTCCTCCATCCATAGTTTCTTTTTCCTATTTTTCCTCCATCCACCTTTTCTTTTTCCTACTTCTCCTCCGTCTATTTCTGGCCCCTCCCTACACCCCACCTCCTATTTTTCCTCCCTTTCCTCTTCCACTCCAATCCCCCCCACCTTTTTTTGTCGTTTTTGGGTCTTGTTGATCTCTGAATTGCCCAGGAAGATTTTTTGAAAAGAATTTCCCAAGATATTCACGGAAGCTTTTGAGTGCCGATTCGCCGTTAACGCTGGCGTTGCTTTGCAAAATTCCTCAGCCTTATATATTTTTTTCTGGTCCGCAATTCACAGGGCTTTCCTCGACAGTTTTTTTCTTATTCCGCAACGGAGATCTGGAGGAAATTTACGATAAAATATAAGTGAAGGAAAGTAGTGATACCTCGAGGTTAGGACGGCCACTATGAATATCTTCTTGTAGATCATTTTTGTAGCATTTTTTTATAATTAATTTCTGCCAAGAGTTAAGTTCTCTTTGAATCAGTTATGTGCTTTTATAGGAGATTATCTAATTCATTTAAATGCACTGTGTTTAAGCCCTATTCTGTTCACAGAAGATGTGAGGCTGTATTACCTAGTGTACATACCCTTGCTTGTAACTACAAATAAACACACACACATATAAACATAAAAGGTATCCTACTCCTAATATTTATGTATTATCTTCCTTTGGAATTTACAGTATATTCGAATTCTGTGAATTATATTTTTCATTATCATATCAATAGAATAATCATATTTCAGCTTTCAGGAAGATCTGGAAATAGTTTGCTGATGGAAATATATGATAATAAAAAATAATATTTTTATAAGTGAACAAATATAGAAAAACAAATTTTGGTGTAAATAAAGCCAATTGTTAAGATTAATGCTCTGCTTTGGTAATTCATGCTTCTTCTTTACTTGAGAAAGACATTACATTAAAAGAATGGTGTGAGGAGACTGGTAATTATCGTGCAATCATTCATAAACTATAAAAACCCTTTCAGTTGAATATACTGTTAAACTGCTGTCGGGGGTTCTTCCAATTAGTTTTCCATGTACAAAGCTAATTACTGTATATGAATTACAATACTTTCCGCAGCAGCAAAACCTATTCGTTGTATTTGTTATAAATAAGAGAGTACCAAGTTTATAAACAAAGAGAATTGTTATATCTGTATTCTTTCGTTTAGCATCATGAACCTTGTGTGTGACACATATAACGAGAGTTTGAATTCTGTAGCATTCTGGTTTTAAAATCTGATTCATTTTTGTTTTTACTCATTCTAGAGCTGTCATAATTAATTGTTCTACCGACACCTAAAGTGGAAATGCTGTTTATGACCATGTTATGTTTTCATCATAATATTATGGAAACTAATACTCAGTGATTATAGGTATTCAAAAATGTCACAAATGATGCAGTTAAGTCGAAGACTTTTGTTAAAACAAAACTATTTTCAAGAACGAATTTCGTCACCACTCATATAATAGGGTTTCATAATCTCTCATTGGACTTTATTACTACAACAATGTTTTTGAGAAAATGCCAGACGGCACTACCTGAAGCTGCCACCTCTTTAGAATCTAAATGAGCTGAGAAACATTCAGAGCACCGCTCAGGCACTTAATCAGAATTAGTTTCCAATTTACCAGAACTCTGCAAGTGCGGGAATTCGAATTGCATGTTGTTGTAACACACTGAAATGCTTTATTAGAGTTCAGGAACCGAGATCTTACTTTCAATCTCTTGAAATCTGAGAGAGGAAGGGAAGCGCTTGCAATGGCCATGACGCTAAGAGAAACTAAGACAGACATGATTGCAAATTGCATTTGCCTTGAATCACTCCGCTCTATCAGAACAGATCTGTGAAAATTAGTGGATGTCTGCTAGTCTGCAGCTTTTTCCGTAACTTACTGAAAAATTTTCACACGTTCTCATCTACTAATCGTTTTCTTTGTAGCTGCATTGACAGTTTCATCATGACACCTGTACTGTATAATAAAACGAAAAGGTAAGAAAATCAAATGTACAATTTTTACCCGGCCGCTGTTTATTGGATTTAAGAATAATTTCTGTGACTGGCCGTTTCTAAAATGTCAAGTGGGTTGTATGCTTTTGCTATTTTCATAAGACAAATTTTCCAGAGGATTTTTAGTTTTCTGTAAAAGAAAATTGCTGTGCCGGCTTTGTCTGTCCGTCCGCACTTTTTCTGTCCGCCCTCAGATCTTAAAAACTACTGAGGCTAGAGGGCTGCAAATTGGTATGTTGATCATCCACCCTCAAATCATAAAACATACCAAATTGCAGCCCTCTAGCCTCAGAGATTTTTATTTTATTTAATGTTAAAGTCAGCCATAATCGTGCTTCTGGCAACGATATAGGATAGGCCACCATGCTGTATGGGCCGCGCTCATAGAGCATTATACCAAGTCCACAGAAAGAGAGATCTACAGAACTCTCGATTGCGTCGAAGAAACTTCGGAGCATTTTTTACTTGTTAAATGTTTGAATTAAACTGACCATTACCATTTTCAGTTAGACAAAGCATGAACACTCGAACTTAGAGAAAGAGAAAGAAAGGTAACTTTTGATAATAACATCTAATAAAATACTGGATGTAGTTTCTTTTTTTCTGCATTTTCCTCGTTTAACGGTAAATGGAAATTGTATATACAATACTAGCGACATGCAGGTGCAAAAGACGTAAAAAATTTTCAAAATATAAAATACTTCTGAATGCTGATTTATTGCCACTTTTAATTTCTTAAAGAGTTTCATTACATTAAAAGGCAAGGTTAGACGCACATTATATCAGGTTTCATCGCAGAGAGCAAAAAGAAACAAGTAAAAAATGAGCAGAAGTTTCTTCGGAGCAATCGAGTTTTCTGCACATCGTATAATCAAGGCCACCGAGAATAAAGCTATCTTTCGGTAGTCTCGGTATAATGCTGTATGAGCCCCGGTCCATGAAACTTTAACCACTGCCCGGTGGTGGCCTGGTCTATATCGTTGCCAGACGCACATTATAGTTAACTTTGACCTTAAATAAAATAAAAACTACTGAGGCTAGAGAACTGCAGTTTGGTATGTTTGCTGATTGGAAGGTGGATGATCAACATACCAATTTGCAGCCCTCTGGCCTCAGTAGGTTTTAAGATCTGAGGCGGACAGAAAAAGTGCGGACAGAAAAAAGTGCGGACGGACAGACAAAGCCGGCACAGTTGTTTTCTTTTCAGAAAACTAAAAGTTACAGTTCCTGTTTAAAAGGTCCTTATGGGGTTACAAAGGGAATCGTATCCTTAGATACGCAGGCAAAAACAGATTTCAATTTTGTGCATACGTGATGTTTTAGTCCAAAATATGAAGACATTTCTCAAGAGACTTTAAACAATAGAAGACTTTTACATTATTTTTATGCTATGATTAAACCCTATTGCATACGAACATACAAGCCGGGCTATTGTGGACAGGACAGAGAGTTTATCATTCATAAATCTTGCTTTTGCAAAACACCTGATATTTGCTGTTTTCCCGTATGGGATAATCCACATCAGCTGTTTTGCAAACAAAAGATTTATAAATAGCGGATTCTCCCTCCGCCAAAAATAGCTCCGCCTACTTGCAGACGTCAACGGCCTTTGTAAACTTTCTATTTACGAAGGTTCTGTGTTCCCATCTAGCATGTATATATATATATATATATATATATATATATATATATATATATATATATATATATATATATATATATATATATATATATATATATATATATATATATATATATATATATATATATATATATATTTATATATATATATATATATATATATATATATATATATATGTATATACTGTATGTATATACACATATATATTAAAAAAAATTAACGTGCTTTCCGCGTATCATTGCTCGAATGCACTTTAGGTGGAGTCAATCGCTATTGTTGTTATTCATAACTGCTAAAATCATCGTCTGAAAAATAAATAACTGTAGTATATAATAAGTTGAAGGGGAACTGAGGGAGGGAGGGGAGACTATATATATTATACAGCGACTTCTACCAAAAGTTAGTTAATGAACGATTGCTTTATAACGAGTGCTTTACAGGTCTGTGGTATTTGCCGAAAAGTAAGACTAAGTTTTTTTTTTTCTGCAGTAGAGGTTACAAATACTGTACTATTCTGGCGCACAGTTCCGATTTCTGAGCTTCTGTAACTCGTTGTTAATATTTCCGCATATTTCTTTATTCGCTGGATCGTGCCCTAATCGACGAGGGTCATGAGGATGGCTGGTCGAGGATCGTGCCCTAATCGACGAGGGTCGTGAGGATGGTTGGTCGAGGTTCGTGCCCTAATCGACGAGGGTCGTGAGGATGGCTGGTCGAGGATCGTACCCTAATCGACGAGGGTCGTGAGGATGGCTGGTCGAGGATCGTGCCCTAACCGACGAGGGTCATGACAATGGCTGGTCGACCCAGTTTTCGCAATTATCAATTTTCGCGCTCCGCTGATCCGTTTGAATTTTGCTTTTGCCTACAAACAAATATTCCAGTTTTGTCAGAATAAATTTCCAAAATGGTAAAACAAAATCAATTTAACTAAACCTACCGACCGAAAAAAAGGTGAAAAATATTTTCTTTTAGAACCGCTGCGATCTCTCTCTTTGCGCATATAAATGGGAGAGAAAGGGGAAGGAAGTGAATTATGTAAAGAAGGTATTCCTTATTTTAATACCAAATTCACGGATGATCATTTCAAGCCTTCAACGTTCATAACAGTCACAGCATCCAAAGCTAGAAAGAAAAAGAAAATGCGTTTCACCAATTTTAATAAGTATATATATATATATATATATATATATATATATATATATATATATATATATATATATATATATATATATATATATATATATTATATATATATATATATATATATATATATATATATATATATATATATATATATATATATATATATATATATGTATATATACAGTATATATATATTCTCACTGAAGATAGATTCTCTGCCTGCCTGTCTCTCATTAAAATTTAGAGTTTCGACGTTTTAGTCAACTGTCATTTATACCTGAAATGAAATTCAATGGGAAATAAATTAGACTCGGATGATTCTCGTTTAACCTGGTGATGCTGACGTCTATGCATGAACTCGTGCTGAAGAACTTAAGCCTCTTAATGACGTACTTGTACAGTAGGTTATAAACTCACTGAGAAGCATTAAGAGATTTGAAATGAATTGAATATTGAATAAATAGGCCAAAGGCCAAGCACTGGGACCTATGAGGTCATTCGTAGTTCTTCGTTGGAGGGGTGGTAGAGGTCTTGGGTAGCACGCTGTTGGCCCAACGTTCGACTCTCCTACTGGCCAATGAAGAATTAGAGGAACTTATTTCTGGTGACAGAAATTCATTTCTCGTCATAATGTGGTTCGGATTCCACAATAAGCTGTAGGTCCCGTTGCTAGGTAACCAGTTGATTCTTAGCCACGTAAAATAAATCTAATCCTTCGGGCCAGCCCTAGAAGAGCTGTTAATAACCTCAGTGGCCCGGTTAAACTAAGACACATTTAACTTATGAGGTCATTCAGTGCTGAAACGCAGGAAAAGGATTGAAATGTGTAACAGGAGGGAAACCTCGCAACTGCACTGTGAATCAACAGAAGAGGGTGGAAAGTAAGATGAAAAGAAGAGAATATGGGGAGGTACAGTAAAAGACACGAAAGGGTTTGCAGCTAGGGGCTGAAGGCACACTGCAAAAAAACTTAAATAGTGCCTACAGTGCACCGCATGAGGTGCACTGACGGCACTACCCCCCTAGGGGTTTCATAACCTGGAGAGAAGGAATACAGCTGAATCATATCTAAGTATACTCTAAACCTTTGGGTCCTTTGTTGAGATCGTCCTTAGTGCTAAGTTAATTTGCTAATCGCAGGGAAGCGTCTATTTCAGTAAGTCCTGAGCAACTACGTCAATTTGCATGACAGGTATTTTTTTAAATTTTCTCATTTTTGGTTTTCTATTTTATAGGGCATCTGAGTTAATTAATCATTTCTGATTCTCCATTTTGTGTGATTTTTTTTTTCTCTTTCATAGAATATTTAAGTCAGTCATTTCTGCTCACCATTTTTCTTGCAAAATTAATTCTTAATATATTCAAAGCATTTGTATTTCAGAAGATTATTTTCGATGTTGATGAAGTAAGTAAAAGATTAGGAAATCAGTTTGTCTTTTCCACTATTTGTTCCGTATCTTTCACCCAGAAAATTAATATTTTATCTAATCATCGACAAACGAATTCAACTGTTGTTCCTTTTGAAGACGTTGTCAAAACATTGGTTATTGCACGGATCAAAAGCACGCTAATTTAATTACGTGTTTGTTAAATGGCAGTTTATGCTGATTAACCGTTTCATAAGAAAAAATAAATTATTATCTTTTCGGGAACAGACGCCTACCTAGATGTTGTGCTAAACTGGATCAAACCAAAAACAAGTAAAATATGCGCCGAAGTGTCTTCGGCGCAACTGAGTTTTCTGTACAGCGTATAAAACTGTATGAGCTGCAGCTCATGAAACTTTCAGCCAAGGCCCGGTGGTGACCTGCCCTATAGCGTTGCCAGACGCACGTTCATGGCTAAATTTAACCTTTAATAAAATAAAAACTACTGAGGCTAGAGGGCTGCAATTTGGTATGTTTGATGATTGGAGGGTGGATGATCAACATACCAATTTGCAACCCTCTAGCCTCAGTAGATTTTAAGACCTGAGGGCGGACAGAAAAAGGTCGGACAGAATAAAATGCGGACGGACAGACAAAGCCGGCACAATAGTTTTCTTTTACAGAAAACTAAAATGTCATATTTAATTTCTGGATGTAAAGAACGGAGATTGAATCAGCGTCTCTGTGATTTATCATACATTCATTTCCTCTCTCTCTCTCTCTCTCTCTCCATATGAGGAGGAAGTATAATTTTCAGATCTGCTTTCATAGTTCACAGATTTCAGAAAAAAAAAATTTTCAGCATCTCGTAAAATAATTTTCCAGTTAAAAGAGAGATGGAACATGTAGTAATAAATTACTGAGATCCCTTGATATTTATGGTGAAAGGAAAAAAAGAACAAGTTCAACTGTTAAATTATCCCTTACCGCTCCCATGAATTTGTGTGGTAGGGCGAAGCCATTTCTCTCTCTCTCTCTCTCTCTCTCTCTCTCTCTCTCTCTCTCTCTCTCTCTCTCTCTCTCTCTCTCATATGTGTGATAGGTTAAAGCATATATCTCTCTCTCTCTCTCTCTCTCTCTCTCTCTCTCTCTCTCTCTCTCTCTCTCTCTCTCTCCCCAAAAGCGTTCTCCTCAGCTTTAAGTTACTGTGACCTCTCTTGAATCTCCACTGATTACTTGATCCCCTGGAAAAGTTAGGCAGAAGAACTTACAATAACTTTTATGCCCCATCACAGATACAGGGGATTGGAAATATTAAGAAAGTTTAACTGGTTTTCATTTCAGAAACAGAATAAATTTGTACAGAGTACGTGATTTTTTAAAATTCTTCACGTTTTGAACAAATTACATATTCATAATGAATTAAAGCTTGTGCATTATTTTTGTTCTAAATATTTTGTATTATGTGCGCCAATATCATTAAAAATTACCAGCATTACCAGTATAATTATTTTGTGTCGTGCGTGCCAATGTCATTAAAAATTATCAGGATTACCAGTATAATTATTTTGTATCTTGCGTGCCAAATATGATTAAAAATTATCAGGATTACCAGCATAATTATTTTATATTATGTGCGCCAATACCATTAAAAATTATCAGGATAACCAGTATAATTGTATATAACTGAGTTATATTAATACAACAAAATTAAATGACCTGATTTATTCCGATAAATACGAGTCGTATTCCTTTGCCTAAGATGAAATAATGTTTCTGAAACCAAACGTCCAATCTGGGTTGCCACCACGTTTTCTTTCCTCGTACAACCTTGTCCGTGTATCTGCGTCATCAGCCCATTTATTTTCTTTCACGGTTATTATTTTCTTTTTCATTTTTTTTTTATTCTTTGGGCTCTTTAGTTCAGCCGACCATTCCCTTAATGATAATTGAAGCAATTACTCTTCATACCAGACGTCATTTAAATTTATATTTGCTAGAGATTTTCATTTTTAGCTTTCTGTAAAAGAAAGCTATTGTGCCGGCTTTGTCTGTCCGTCCGCACTTTATTCTGTCCGCAGTATTTCTGTCCGCCCTCAGATCTTAAAAACTACTGAGGCTAGAGGGCTGCAAATTGGTATGACGATCATCCACCTTCCCACCATCAAACATACCAAATTACAGCCCTCTAGCCTCAGTAGTTTATATTTTATATAAGGTTAAAGTTAGCCATAACCGAGACCACCACCGAAAGATAGACCTATTTTTGTTGGCTTGATTATACTGTACCGGCTGTACAGAAAGCTTGATTGCGCCGAAGAAACTTCAATGTATTTTTTTACTTGTTATTCTTTTGTGGACTTTCTATACTGTTTCCAATTTCCAGTGCTCTTACAACAGAAAGATTGAATAAATCCCCCCCACCCGATAGTGTCCTTGTTCAAGATCCCTTCCATTGCATAATAAAGCTGAAAGGCAAGCATCTGGTAAAAGTCATAAAGACGAAAATATCGACAATTTTTCAGACCGGAACTGGTGTTTTTCGTCCGAAAAGTAATGACCCCCCTCCCACAAAACTAAAATGTCCTGTCTCTGTGTGGATCCCCCATTAAATTTCTCTTTTGGAAAATGGATGCCTTCCTATATACGACCTCTGGACATCAAATAAAGGTCGATGCCACATTGCTGAGACAAACTGATTCCCAAGTCTTTTATGCACTCCACTTTTATTTGGTTACGTTTGTTCTATAGGAACGGAATGATTAAAAAACTCTGTGAGTTTATTTCGCTTGAGCCTATATTTTTAAGCAGATGAATTATTCATGCATAAAAAAGGGTACAGCCGCTTAATGTTCCATTTATATCTATATATGATTCCATTTATATCAATATAAGACCAGAGGAAAATAATATAGTTGTTCGTTGTCGTCTAATTTAGGCTTCGTAGGAGCTGATCATTTCAGAAAATACGTTCAGTTGGACACAAAAAACTTAATACATTCTGTGATTTAAGCTACATACATATACACACACCACACGCAAATACATGCACACATTTATTTCCATATATGTATACAAAGAGAGAGAGAGAGAGAGAGAGAGGAGAGAGGAGAGAGAGAGAGAGAGAGAGAGACTGGCTCATTCAGACGCCTTTTAAAAAGATATGGCTGATGGGTAGGTCATTCTTGACTTCTAGAGCAATTACTTTGAACATAACATCAATTTAGCCCAGTCATCAGAAGGAAATAGTTTTAAGTTACCGGGAAAAACAAGAAACAAGTAAAAAATGCGCCGAAGAAACTTCGGCGCAATCTAGTTTTCTGTGCAGCCGCTACAGCACATAATCAAGGCCACCGAAAATAGGTCTGTCTTTCGGTTCTCTCGGTATAATGTTGTATGAGCCGCTGCCCATGAGACTTTAACCACGGTCCGGTGGTGGTCTATCCTATATCGTTGACGTAAGCACGATTATGGCTAACTTTAACCTTCAATAAAATAAAAACTACTGAGGCTAGACGGCTGCAATTTGGTATGTTTGATGATAGGAGGGTGGGTGATCAACATACCAATTTTCAGCCCTCTAGCCTTAGTAGTTTTTGAGATCTGAGGGCGGACAGTCAAAGCCGTCACAATAGTATTGTTTTGCAGAAAACTAAAAATTCCCCTTAAAAGCACGGTTTAATCGAAAATTCTCCTGCATGGTATGAGTCAAGTCAAATTTCTTTCAAGTCTGCGTATTACAATACAAACATAGTAATGTAAAGTAAGAAGAGAAGGAGAATTCAGCACTTCTGACGTCATCACTGTAAACGAACAAGAAAACTTTCTCGGTTCTGTTCATTTGTTTCCAGATAATCAAAACCGAAAGAAATTATGGCAAATATTTCATCATAAAAAAGTGTAGCAAACATATGTGAATGTTCAAATAACGTGATTTTGCTACAGTTAATACTGGTTTCTGGTTTTCTGTAAAAGAAAACTACTGTGCCGGCTTTGCCTGTCTGTCCGTCCTCACTTTTTCTGTTCGCCCTCAGCTTAAAAACTACTGGGGCTAGAGGGCTGCAAATTGGTATGTTGATCCTCCACCCTCCAATCATCAGACATACCAAATTGCAGCCCTCTATCCTCGGTAGTTTTTATTTTATTTTAGATTAAACTTTGCCATAATCGTGCTTCTGGCAACGATATAGGATATGCCACCACCTGGCCTTGGTTAAAGTTCCATGGGCCGCGGCTCATACAGCATTGTACCCAGACCACCGAAAGATAGATGTATCTTCGGTGGCCTTCATTATACGCTGTAGCGGCTATATAGAAAACCCAATTGCGCCGTAGAAACTTCGGCGCATTTTTTACTTGTTTATTTCTAGGTAAAATCTTTAACTGAACGCTTTGCAAAGGGCAAGAGCAACAATAACACTTGAAAACTGAGTGTTCATCGCGCAAGAATTTAGGAGGCTTTCCTGAAATCTGGTAACAATTACTATTATTGATTACTACAAAACTACAAATTCTACTTACTACTTTAACGAATTGTCATTGATCATACCGTCTATTCTCACGATTCTCGAAAATTATATCAATTTAATAAAAAAAAAAACTTGTGATTTTAATCATTGCAATCAATCTTGCAGCGGATACATAACATTTTGATATATTTTTAACTTCTTTATACTCATCATACCTGAATTATTTTATGAACTGCACATTATCCTTGTTTGCCGAAGGAATTGTATTGTTTAAGATATAATTATATACTTTGCATCATTACATCTTCGTAAAAAAAGGAAACTTCAGTTGCACTGGATTCTGATCAGACCAAAGTAAACGTAATTAAAATAGGAGTAACTGAAAATAAAAGAGGAAAGATAGAAAACGGAATCTGAACATATTCGAAAGCTATTTATTCAGCAGATATTCCTTAGGGGATATTTTCAAAATAATGTGTCAAGGCTTCACAATTTATTGCAGAATCCGTTTTCGATTTATGGCTCTTCGATTCCCGACTGTCAGACTAAATTTGAAGATGTGTCCGATAATGAGGTTATGTATTCTCGTTGGAATTGATCAAAAGACTGCTGTTATCATTTTGGTCGAAAGGAATATGTGGTTTCATACAATATTTGAGCGCTGATATATAACTATAAAATGGTTATAGTTAACGGATGCTAAACATAGTTAATTCTAACTTTCGTGATGCTCATATTCTTCAACTGTTGACAACTTGGCTCAGTTCACTTATAGTGGAAGAAAATTAATTGTCTAAAAATTAGAACTGCGGTTTATTATCAGCGATGAGGCTTCATCCAGTTCTTTTGTTTTTCATGACCTGAAATCATTGGTTTACTTATTCTTCTAGACATCCACTGTTTTTACAACTTTCAACAATTTATCGTATGTCAAATAGCTAATCGGACAAAATCATAGAGAATATAAAGGAAAAAATGAAAATGAATGGAATGAATGACATAAACATTTTAAAGCTATAATAGTGTAAAATATTCCACACAATACGAGGTGTTAAAGGGGAAAAAAGGGGAGGATATTAGCTGAAAAAGAGCAGGAGGATTATCAAGGAAAGTACTTAGTTCAGGCAAAGAAGAACCTCGAACCCTGAGTAATCCAAGAGTGATAAAACCCAAGGAATAAAGATCGACGAAGGCAGACAGACGGTTCAAGGGAAGAAAGGCATAAGCGACGCCATACAAGTGGGTGAAACGTACAAAAAAATTACAACAAGAAGAGATAAATAGGTAAACTATTAAAAAATAACGATTGCGCCGAAGAAACTTCAATGTAATTTTTACTTATTACTCTTTTGTGGTCTTTCTACAATATTTTTAATTTCAAGTGCTCTTACATACGTGATGAAGCCGAATATGGTACAAAGAAGCGGACACTAAAGGAATTAGCATGAAAGGAGAGCTATAAGTAATAAATGGTGGTACATACTACCGAGAATTCTATTCGTTATGCATTCAAGATCAGAAAGTGAGTATATATGTATGTATATATATATATATATATATATATATATATAGTATATATATATATATATATATATATATATATATACATATATATATATATATATATATATATATATATATATATATATATATATATATATATATGTATATTATATATATATATATATATATATATATATATATATATATATATATATATATATATATATATATATATATATATATATATATATATATATATATATATATATATATATATATATAATATATATATATATTATATATACTTGGACAACATTCCACCTAAAGAAGCTCTTTCACCAACCAATTATAATAATGAAGAATAATAAATGAACATAAACCTAGCTATGAATTAATTATTCGTAAATGTACTGAAATATGACAAATTATTGGAACAGGTTTGCCTAGTCCCACATGACATTTATCAAGTAATGAAATAATATTCTTCGAATCAGATAAAGCAGAAATGAAGTTAAGTGATTTTTGAAATCCAGCAAGAAACTTGTTGAAAATAGAAGAATCCTATTTAAGTGAGAATTGTGTCGACATTCAACTGTGCCACGATGAGATGAGAGAGAGAGAGAGAGAGAGAGAGAGAGAGAGAGAGAGAGAGAGAGAGAGAGAGAGAGAGAGAGTCGCAAATCAACCTGTTGCTGTGTTACAATTAATAAGCTGTGGCATTAACGGTTCGAAGAATTAATTATGTCCTCAGGGAGAAGTACTATCTGTAGATGGAATTATACGTAACAATTTCTTCGCGGGTAGGATCTCACAGACTGACTACTTTTCAAAGAGAGATTTGTAACCATTATTCGTACATACATGTATACATACACATTATATATATATATATATATATATATATATATATATATATATATATATATATATATATATATATATATATATATATATATATATATATATATGAAGTTTTTATCACATCGCCGTGATTCATATACAAGCATTAAGCTACAAACGTCCTTTAATATCCAATTCGCTCTACCTCGGAAATAATATATTTTCATGTATGTTACCGAAGGGGAATTTTTTAGTTGATAATAAGTACGCCGTCCCGTGGGCTCGAACCAACGAAGGACAGGAACTCAGGACTACAGGGACGCATTAACCCGCGCGGCCACAAGAGAGGTATAAGTGGATATCGGTTCCCATGTACAAATCACCCGTCGAACTCAGGTGTTTGTATTTGGAGACGATATACACCCACCTCTGCCATGTTGACCGTGTAATGCGTTTGTCGCACGCAGCCATATTATGAAGTTTTATCACATCACCGTGATTCATAAACAAGCATTAAGCTACAAACGTCCTTTAATATCCAATTCGCTCTACCTCGGAGATAATATATTTTCATATATGTTACCGAAGGGGAATTTTTTAGTTGATAATAAGTACGCCGTCCCGTGGGCTCAAACCAACGAAGGACAGGAACTCAGGACTACAGGGACGCATTAACCTGCGCGGCCACAAGAGAGGTATAAGTGGATATCGGCTCCCATGTACAAATCACCCGCCGAACTCAGGTGTTTGTATTTGGAGACGATATCCACCCACCTCTGCCATGTTGACCGTGTAATGCGTTTGTCGCACGCAGCCATATTATGAAGTTTTTATCACATCACCGTGATTCATATACAAGTATTAAGCTACAAACGTCCTTTAATATCCAATTCGCTCTACCTCGGAAATAATATATTTTCATATATGTTAGCGAAGGGGAATTTTTTAGTTGGCTAACGATGGTGAGGATGGGTCTATTCCAGCTCTAATAAATATACCTGAAAAAGACAGGTATATGTATGTACGAGAGGTAATAGACTTTTATCCTTCTCGTGGTCAGGTCGGCAATGTGACCTCCTTGTGATTATGGTGACGTGGGTTCGTCTCCCCCGACCGGGCATCACAGTCTCTTCAATTTCTTGAGCTTGGATCTTACAGCTTTGTAGTGACAAGCATATCCAAAAAAGCGTGAAGAATTCGAGAAGTTAAGAGGGCATTGTGGCTATTCTTTCGAAGCTTGAATTTCAAGTCAATGGCCCATGTGGGCTTGTTCCACATGAATAGGTTTCTTCTTCTGAATAATAATAATAATAATAATAATAATAATAATAATAATAATAATAATAATAATTAAGTCAAAACAAGTAGTCTTGCCATACGGTTATTTTCGCATGATCTTTCGGTCGTGTTTGTCTATCTGTGATATAGTCTCTCTTCTTCTTTGGAGGTTCCTTCAGGATTATTTTGTCCTTTGCCTTCGCTGTCAAAGGATTTCATTTCCTATAAGAATCGGCGAAATGAGTACCTTCTGTTTTTTACAACCTCTGTAACACAAGACCAACAACACATTGATTCGAACGAAATATACAAACTACGTTAGCACAGTGAAGCCATTAAAGTACGTTTAACTATCATAAACATGACAATTTCGACAATATTTATTTGTTTTCGTGGTATAAGAACTGAAAGGTCATATCAAAGAAACTTGTCATTGAAATGCCAATGCAATCGTACTGACCTGTATCAAGTAGGAAATAAATAAGTCAAGGAAAGATATTAGAGGGTTATGCTGATTGATGTTTCTGTTTCATCTAAGAAATATAGGTACCCCAAAACCTCTGTTGAGGAGAAAGGGGGTTGGGGAAGTGATGGAGCAGAGAAAAATAATTATTAATTTAGGTTTTCCCAGTTTAAGTTTTCCTGGAGTTTCAAGTATCATTTTGAAAGACTGACCATTTCAAGATGGTCTTCTTTTCAGCGTCACTCTTGAACAGAAAGATTGGCTTTCCGTGTCACAAGAAACTTGTTTTGTGAACCCCGGCGCACTGCGCATTATAAAATGATTTCATCATTATTTTTTTCCTCTCTCTCTTCTTTCATCGAGAAAGTCAAATTACCCGATCTCATTGAAAAACTTTTGTTGCTGCGATCTTGTTTTGTTCGGGAGCCATTCTTCTTTTCTTGAATTCGTTCTGCGAAAACACTATTGTTTCCGTAAAGGGGGAAAATGAAAGATGATAAATCGTGCAGGTCTGAAACGAAGATTTTTCTTCCCATTTTATGTCTTTTTTTTTTTACAAGCTTTATTGTCGTCTGTGTCTTCATTTCTCTTATGTATCGATTGCTCACTGAGAGAGAAGCATAGTTCATGTGGAATTTGTTTGCATGATGGCGTTTTATACAATATGAATAAGGCTTTAAGAGGAATATTAGGAGTCTGACGGTAGGACTGAATGTCTCAGTTCTCATAAAGTTTCATTCCTTGTTAAATGTACTTCAGTAATGCAAATTTATTCCAAATCTGTGTTTGCGTTATTACTGCGTACATTTAATCATATCTTTGTACTAACTGTTTCCTAAAATGAAGAATACAGTTTTCTTGATTTACTGGGTTTCACTAAAATTAGCTATACGGCATGATGATGTTATATAGTAATACAGCAGAATACGCTATTAATTATCTCTATGTAAAAGAATCCTTTTTATCTATAAACTGAATATTTCATCTTTATCAGGATACCAAACTCTAACTTTATGTGTAATAGATATTAGAAGAGTTTATGAATGGAATGGAATGGAATATATAGTTTAGGCAAAAGGCCAAGCACTGGGACCTATGAGATCATTCAGCGCTGAATAGAAGAATTTATGCAGTAAATGAACGAACGACGTGCACCAATAAATTTTAAAGACTTAAAATTACCACAATTTCCTAATTTTGTGTTTGATAACAAACCATTATTTAAAATCTCTTTTCATATACATTTCTATTGCACTGTAGTTGCGTTACCAACTTCAAACACATTATTTAGAAACAAACAGGAACTTCATATGTGAGAAACACAGCGGGAAGTAGAATTTGTCTTCGGTACCGCGACACGCAGTGGAATTACTAATTGCTGACACAATTCTTGTCTTGAAGGTCCAGACAACGTCCTTGTTTTCCTTCATTTACACTGGTTCGGATGAAGACACGCCTCGTTTGTTTATACGAGTAGGATTCTCTTTTCTAAGAATTTGGGTCTCCTGCAACAATGGTTTAGTCAAGTCATGGTTTGTTAGGGATGAGCACTATTTCAAATTACTCTCGATAAAAAACGAGTAAAAAATGCGCCGAAGGAACGAGTTTTCTGTACGGCATATAATGCTGTATGAAACTTTCACCCACGGCCGATGAAACTCTTAGCTCGGCCCATGAAACTCAACCTCGGTCCGGTGGTGGCCTGTGTTGTTGGTACCTCTAGCGGTGCCAGAAATACTATCATGGCTAAATTTAACCTTAAATAGAAGAAAAATTACTGAGGCTGGAGGATTGCAGTTTGGTATGTTTGATGATTGGAGGGTGGGTGATCAACATACCAATTTGCAGCCTCTAGCCTCACTAGTTTTTAAGATCTGAGGGCGGACAGAAAAGTGCGGACGGACAGACAAAGCCGCACAACAGTTTTCTTTTACAGAAAACTTAAAATAAACTTCTGCAGTTTCTAAGTGAAAACCCATACAGTAAATGTCAACAAAACCGTGAAAATGACTAGGGTAACGCCATATCTAGATAAACAGAGGAGAGGCGCTTACTATCTAGGCTATCTAAACCTGAGTTAGGGCACACACCTGTCATCAAATCATATTCAATATGCCGAGAAACTGTGCTTAATTTCCAGCAAAATACATCCTGTTCCTGAAAATGAACGCAATTACTGTTTTTGGGGAAAAAAAAAGGCGCGTAAAAATCATGTGATGTCCTGTTGCAGAGCTTGGATTTGAGTTTTCCTTTGAATTTTCTCCGGTATTTGAGGGAAATATTTCCTAGAATATCTCAACTCTCGTTAGTAAGATTTTATCTGAATTAATAGGATTCTAATGCCTGTATATCTGGTTATAAACAGTAGTCTCATTACAGTTATTATCTTTTTCTCTTACCATTATTATGACACTAGTTCACATCACAGCCAATATATATTTTTCTCTTTTTAAGGGTGACGGCGAATCTAGGGTCATACACAATCTGGTCCTTAATTTGGATTTAATGTTCTTTTTACTTGAGATTCGTCCTAAGTTCAAATGTGTTAAGATATATTTTAATTTGTCACATCGTTATTGAAAATCACTTTTATTTCTGACAGTCATGCTTACTTCTTTCCAGTTCTATTAACAATTATATTTGACTTTAGAAAATAATTTTCAGATGTAAGGCAACGATTGTAAAAACAATAACTCTAATACAGGTAAAAGAAACTCAGAGCTTTAGGAACGCTTACCAAATTCTGAATGATTTCAAGAACAAATAGTATGTGCAAACTATGAAGAACTGGATATACCTATCATTTTTTATTTCAGTATAAAGCAAAAGATACTCAGGGTTTATGCGCCATAGAAATCTGGAACTTCAGTGCTTTATAGAAAGGACAGAAGACTCAGTCGAAAGCAACAGAACCTATTCAGCTTTTTAGTTTCTGTAAAAGAAAACGATTAAGGTGCTTTGTCATCCGTCCGCACTTTTCCTGTCCGCCTTCAGATCTTACTGAGGCTAGAGACTGCAAATTGGTATGTTGATCATCCACACTCCAATCATCAACCATACTAAATTGCAGCCCTATACCCTCAGTAGTTTTTTTTTATTTTATTTAATTGTTAAAGTTAGTCATCGACCGTTCTAGCGGTGCCAGCCGCCGACGCATCTATACCTGACCGCATTTGGGGAGCAACTGAACGCTGCCCGGTCGTGGCTGAGAGTCTCATACTGCAGCACAATCGAGAGTTTCATACGGTAGTATAAGCTGTACAGAAAACTAGATTGAGCCAAAGAAACTTCGGCGCATTTTTTATTTGTTTTCTATGTCAAGGAATCCTTTCGGAGCCTGACAAGCGAATTCCGGACAAGAAAAGAAGAAAAACTGCCACTCACATACCAGAGATGATATGGAAGCGACGAGGTCTTGCAGGTCATCATTCTGAGAAAAATAGTCAGTGGCAATTTAGTTCTCCAGATTCCAAGTATAATTTTGGGGTTTGCCACTAAGGATCCTTCGACAGGATATCAGTAAAAAAGGAAAAAAAAAGTTTGAGGAGTAAGGTAAGGAGTCCTCGAGAAGCTACCAAACTAAAAAATAAAATATAAAGGAAGTAAGAGGGTAATAACTATTGGCACGCGATGTCCTGCAAGAAGAATTGTTTCTTAGTAGTATAACAGCTATATATATATATATATATATATATATTTATATATATATATATATATATATATATAAGATGCTACAAAAGAGATGCTATCTGAAGAAAACGCAGTCCTGCCTCAATGGATCAGAGGATTTGTTGAGCGTGAAACATGTATTCAGCAGTTTAAGAGTGACTGTGTGTTGCTTTCCTTTCTTGAGAGCCATCTCAAGGGAAATGCAACCCTCCTCTCTCTCTCTCTCTCTGTATTATATATATATATATATATATATATATATATATAAATAATCAACACACAATCACGTGTGGAACAGAAATAAATTTGTGACTCATATACATACGAAATAAATGCAGTTGCATTTCAGGGAAGCCCCCGCATATCTCAATTTCCCCCGACGAAAACTCAGCGGAGACCCAAGTTAATGTAAAAAGGAATATATTGGAAGCATGAGTGATCGTTTTTGGAAAGAACTTTTGCCGTCTCCTAACAATTTTCTTCAGGCAACAGCAAATGGAACCGAGGGTCCATTTCATGTTTCGAAAACTTTGGAACGAGGAATACCGGACGTCCTACAGGGAATAGGAAGCCTCTCTGATACTCGAGAGCGATTGTTATGAGTTTATACTTTTGCCTCATAAATGTGATGGTAAAATTGTTGAAAATAAATACAGATGGAGAAACACAATAAGGAATGCAATAAAAATTACTACAATTATCAAGCACACCTTTTTTTACGTGGTTTACTGCGTGGTTACTTTTCCTGTCCGACACAACCAGGTGACCCAACTGGATGTGGTTAGTAACTGGTTGGGTGACTACCATAATCAACCATGGGGCAGGACACGAGGTCAACAACCTGAGTCCATAAAGAACTTTGTGAAAGCTTAAGGGTTACACGTTCTGACGCTACCAATTCTAGGGCAGAAAGTAATATGGTTTTATGTATGTATGTATGTGTATATAAATTATATATATATATATATATATATATATATACATATATATATATATATATATATATATGTATATATATATATATATATATATATTTATACATACATATATATGTATGTATATACATATACAGTATATACATACATATATATATATATATATATATATTGGAGAAGGAATTTTTCACGTCTTCCATCACCATTTACCAAATATAAAACATCCTTGCATAACGTAAATTAAAACACTTAAACAGTGAACAAACACTTTCCTTGAGTTACTCTCAGCTATTAACACAATCATGAAATGGACTTAGCATTATGGCGCAGAGCTATTAATCAAATTCTAGTCACCTGCCGGAAATAAGTTTAAACCTGATGTATTTTTTCTAATGAAGCCTACCAAATACAGACTTACTTTCTAAACCAGGGCCGTCCAACATGCCAGTGGGCCAAAAGCGGCCGTTTGATTTTAAAAGTGGCCCGCTAGAGAAAAAAGAAGTAAAGGTATATTTCTCCTTTTTTTATAGTAAAAATTAGATTCACCGCTTATCCTGAATAAAAGAAATATTCCTTGAAAAATCAGTAACTACAAAGAAAGGTCTCGTTGGCGTCTGTTTGTGTTACATCATATATATATACATGTATATATATATATATATATATATATATATACATATACACACACGCACACATATATATGTACATACACACAGGTGGCCCGCATGACTTTGTTTTTTCAAGAGTGGCCCTTAGACTAAACAACTTGGATGGCCCTGATCTAAACGAACCCTATTCCTCCTCTTTTCCGAGATGGTCATTCATAAACGTGATAGCGTTCGCGCCATCTGAAATAAGGCAAAACATAAAAATATCTAAACATTCGAATAAGAATATTATAACCCTTACATAAAGGAAACAAAACAAGATCACTAGTGAACTCTTCATTTTAAATCGGCATCGAGAATTATTGCGCAGAATTTCCCGGGTCACTGGGTCACGCCTTCTGAAATTAGGGGAATAATTCATGACCAGCTTCTGGAAGGCCCTCGCTGGTGCACGATCCCGGGAATTTAGGTTTTACTTGTTCTTCCAAATGGAGGATTTAGTTTTCTCCTGTCTGTCGGAATAGTTTAGCGCTTAACAGTCTGAAGCAGTGCATGATTACCATCAGCAGTTTGCTTATTCAGGTGCCTTTAAAATGTCTGACGTTTTCATAATTCTCTCTCTAGTGTACCATAGAAAATTTCTTACCATTTTCGTTCAAAACTCAAGTACAATATAATAATAATAATAATAATAATAATAATAATAATAATAATAATAATAATAATAATAATAATAATAAAAGAACGAAATACGTTTTAGAATGCCTGAAGCACTATAGCCTATTTTACTGATAATAAATCACATGAAATACCATACAAGTTTCACTAGTCATTTGCCAATCACGTGAACCATAAATAATACAGTAGGACCCATTACTAGATTGTACAGAGGAACATTAACTGTACAAAAATCGTCTAACCATTATAAGGTTACAAGATGCGGAACGTTAAAAAAAAAACTGGTTTAGTCTCAAGATGATGTTCAAAGTTAAAAGAAGTGGAAAAAGAGATCTCCATTCTAAGCAACAGTTAAACAATTAAATTCATTAGTACATTCAATTGAATTGACTGAATATAGAATTTAGGCCAAAGGCCAAGCACTGGGACCTACAACGAGGTCATCCAGCGCTGAAACGGAAATTGGCAGTAAAAGGTTTGAAAGGTGTGACAAGAGGAAAACCTCCTAGTTGTACTCTGAATCAATTGTTAGCAGAGAGTGGAAAATAAGATTGAAGAAAGAGAATATGAAAGGAGGTACAGTAAAAGGAACGAAAGGGGTTGCAGCTAGGGGTTCCTTAGTACAATTTTGGGCTATAAAAGATGGAACAAAAGCCTCGCGCGATCTGTCACCTAATCCAACCCTCTCAGGATTCTTCTTCATTTCTTTTGCAACTCTTCGCTCCGAGAAACTCAAGCCACTTGGAAAGTCGGGTTTTCTCACTAACTGAGGAAACACTTTTAGGGATTGCTATGGTGCGTTTTTTTTTTTTTTTTTTTTTGCTTTCATTACCTATGATATTTCAGCACTACTGTCTGGTTTTCTAAGTTCACTTATATAACGAACATGAAAATTATTATTCTCCTCTCTCTCTCTCTCTCTCTCTCTCTCTAAGATCCATTCCAGGTCTCTCTTTTTTTTCATTATTTTTATCTTCCTGGATCCGCTCATATATTAGAATATTAACGTAACAGCTTATTTCTACAACATATCAAAAATAATTTCAGTTCTTCTGCAAGCAAAGGAATTAGGAGGCATTGTTAAAATATTTTCATAAACTAAGTTACGTGATTTTGGACACTATATAATAGCAGTTTACATATTTTCTTTAACCAACGGTGCTATAACTGCTATCTTAAACCAATCGGCTTCAAAGTTTCATTTCAGTTTGAACGTAGTCTCAACTAAATTCTACTAAATAATAATAATAATAATAATAATAATAATAATAATAATAATAATAATAATAATAATAATAATAATAATAATAATAATAATGCCCCTTATCCGCATTGAAGTATCCAGTACCCACAGTGATTACGCTGACTTCAAGATTATTTATATTTATGACTGCTGCGTACACAGAAACATATCCTACGCTTTGCAAAATTACCATAAAAGAGGATGAAATGTAATGATTGAAGAGGGCAAAAAGAAAGAGATGAAAAAAAAAATAGGACAGAAAGGAAAGCTGCTGTGAGAAAAGGGGGAACTTGAAGCGACCCAAAATATTGGGGCTTCTTCCTCTGCAACAGCTCGGTTAATTGGCGAAAAGGACCTTTCTCTCCCTTGGGAAATGGTGTCTCGACAGGATATGTGACTGTGTTTTTATGTTTCCTTTGTGAATCATTCATTTATTCCAATGCTAGGCGCTATTTTTTTTTCTTCTGAATTAGATTGTTGAATTGAATTGAACTGGACATAGAATTTAGGCCAAAGGCCAAGCACTGGATCAATGAGGACATTCAGCGCTCAGGCGGAAATTGACAGTAAAAGGTTTGAAAGGTGTAACAGAGGAAAACTACGCAGTTGCACTGTGAATCAGTTGTTAGGAGAGGGTGGGAAGTCAGATGGAAGAAAATATGAAAGAAGGTATAGTAAAAGAAACGAAGGGGGAGGGGGGGGCGGTTGCAGCTCAGGGCGGAGGTATGCTGCATATAACCTTAAGTAATGCCTACGGCGCACCGCATGAGGTGCACTGACAGCACTATGCCCCCACGGAGCTGAATTAGCGTGTATCAAAATCATATGACATTCTATACCCAAAATACACAACAGTAATCAAAAATGCATTATAAAAATCACAGTATTTAAAAAAAGTACCAGGAATTGTTATGGAAGCACTGCCTGGATAGCTGCTGTTTGTCTTAATAGGAAAGGTGGAGATTGGAGTTTTAAGCGGCAGCAGGAAATTAAATACTAATCAAAGTAAGATTGGCAGAGAGAAATATTTTCAGAATGTATGAACAGGATGAATGACAAAGGACGTGACGGATCAAGATATAAAAGATTTTGCATTTAAGTCTGGAGGCATAATGAAATAAAAAGAGCCATAATTTAGCAATGGGAAAAATAGAAGAAAACACTTATTCCTTCACTTCTAGCAATCTTGAACGACCAATACTTCAAAATGAACTCGGTTAAACATACCGCCTCAGTTGCATAAACGCCGTATCAAATATCCAATAACTACTTTCTTTGTTCTTGAAGGTTATTTTACCATCGAAAATCGAGTCTTATAGAAATATGTATGTAATGTTCATCCTGACTTTTAATTTTGTTAATTTTGGGATGCTCTCCCATACACTTCATTTATTTACACTTATAGCAGATCAACTGTATCGAGGCCTTTTATATTACTGCGTTTAGCATGGCAAAAAAGCAAAGGTATATTCCCAGATCCTTAATGAATCCTATATGGATTTGCCAGTTCTTGGATAAATTTTTTCTTCTTTTTCCAAGAGGAAAATGACCGGGACTCGTGTCTTTAGCAACAAGAAAACTTCTAAATAAGGACAAATCACTCAAAAATATTGCCTACAGAGGAAACATGCCGGTAAGAAAGACGATCTCTCTCTTTCTCTCTCTCTGTTTTTGTTTTACTCTACGCTGAAGCTGTATCCAAAATGGTTCCACTAACAACAAAAAGAAAAAAACAAAGAAAATCAAATATTGTTCTCTGGCCAGAGAATAAACGTTCAATATAGTCCATGTTTTTGAGGTGGAAGAACAATCTCAATATATTTTTCCCGTAATGTATAGCTCTGGTATTTTATAAGATGTGACGTATGCAGTGTGAACTGTATACCTGTCGGTGGTTCCTCATCTCCGCAGGATATTGCTAATGGGAAGACATCACCTGTGACAGAATAGGGTATAATGAGCTTCTGCCTCAGGCAAATCAGCTTCCGACTCCTTTACTCCAAGATAATTGACAACTCACGTAAGTGTGTGATACGCTTAAGGGCACTTTTGCTGGTCGTCTTTCACCAGCTCGCGAACACAAATAACGGTGGCAAACGCGTGCCCTTCGAAGAAAGCCAAATTTCTTCTGAGAATGAATTCATCTTATTTCTGATGACTATGTAATGCATAAGGTTATGAAATAGGTTTTGAGAACGGTGTTCAATTTAATGTGAAAGGAAGGAGGAAGGAAGGAATATGAAATTTACGCCAAAGGCCAAGCGCTGGAACCTATGAGGTCATTCAGCGCCGAAAAGGGAAACTGAGAGTAAGAAGGTTTGGAAGGTGTAACAGGGGGAAAACCTCGCAGTTGCACTAGGAAACAATTTTTAGAGAGGGTGGAAAGTCAGATGGAAGAAAGAGAATATGAACGGACGTACAGTAAAAGAAATGAGAATGGTTGCAGCTAGGGGCCGAAGGGAGGCTGCAAAGACCCTTAAGTAATGCCTACGGTGTACCACGTGAGGTGCACTGACAGCATTAACCCCCCTACGGGGTGCATAAGGTTATGAAACAGGCTTTGAGAATGGTGTTCAAGTTAATAAGAGTAAGAGACGCGAGTTAAAAAGCTTTTTAATGTTAAACGATTAAAAGCAAATCTAGGTTAATAACACTCCGAAAACGAAAAAAAATAATATATATATATATATATATATATATATATATATAAAGCTCAGATTCCTTTTTTCATTTCCTTTTTCGAATTCAGTCGTCTTGGGTTGTCAAGAGTCCTTGCGTGCCCTGTGTAATTTCTCTAAAGACTTTTGAATATTTCAGAAAAAAAAGAAATCTATCCTTTGATCCCAAATGAAATCATACGGCCAGTTCTTTAAGCGCCCTTTATAAAAATCATGTCCTTTGATGAATTCTTAGAACATTTAAGAATTCTCTTCGCTGAATATGGTTCTCTGCCATACGCTCTTACTTTCTTATTGAAAGGACAATGCCTAATTAGTGCCTTGTTCAATAATAGTACGGTAGTACGGAATGCATTTTTAATTACCTTGAGCATATAGAAAGTATGCTTGGTGTTTATAATATCCATTGAGTTATTCTTTACAAAATGGATGAGTTTGTTCCTTTGGGCAACATCACCTCAAGGCAGCCCATAACGCTGAACAATTTACCCAGTTGCTCATTTATTACAAAACATACTTAAATGACAGACTTTTGACTTTTTTTTTTATTTCGAACAACAAAGTTTACTTCGAAGTTAAGATCTTCTTGCATCATACTTCTTTTAGTATTTTCCGTCAGACGTTCTCTCAAACACAAACACGCGCATCCACGGTCACGAACGCATGCGCAATGCGCAAGGGCCGACTCCCAGAAGGGACTATATTAAATTCTCAATGAGGCATCAAAGGAGAAGTGTTAAGGTGACAGCATCAAAAGTCAAAGAGGCTTGACTAAGCATCGGCAAATCGGCTGTAGCCCGACTGCTGAAGAAATCCCCTCCACACCGCCATCTCTCCCCTCACGTTACACTCAAGTCCCAGCAGCTCCTGGTATGCAGTACTAAAGGATCCCGTCAGTTCATTCCAGATTAGAATAAAGAATGTTATACTTCAAGCAGTTACTCATCTTCCCAAACTTCTGTTTCTCCGAAAGTTCTTTTGTAATTTGTGTGGTTATTTCGTATTTTGGTCAAAGACAACGTCAAAGTTCGAAGATGCCTATATATTCAATACGTATAAAAAATCGAAGGAAAATGTTTAAGAAATATATTTTCTTTTTTCATCTCGCTCACGCATCCACTCACTAGGCTTTAGTGTGGCTAATTTTACAATAGTCTGCACATTATACCGATCTACATCTGATGCAATATCGATTCTATAACAGAATATAACCTATCCTAATCAAAATAATCTACTACAAATTATTTCTAGGACAGCAAGCTTTTAATCTATGGTAATGTTTACTTCAGAACCATTTAATGATAACCGAAACGTACAGCAAACTGGAGCTATGCGTTTTCGCCCCCTATCCACCCTCTCCATCTCTCTAGTTTTTGGTTTAAAATGGCCAGAGAAGGATATCTCACTGATGTAAATTCAATATGGTCTTCTTCATCAGTCGATTTTCAGACTTAATTAAAGTCTCTGACTAGGAAATTATGAAGTTACTAAATGTGTAGCTTTAAAACACAAAATTTAGAAAGACACTGAAACAATTTACATCTTTTTCTTGGTGGGGGGCGGGTGGCATTTAATGACATTACTGGTCTCAGGTTTTGAAATATTTACATCGCACTTTGTAGTTCTCAGGTAATCTACAAAAGGCAGAGTAGTGGGAATCCAATGTTTATATAAGTGAAAGAGTGAGGGGGGCGGGGATCCTCCTCCTACCAAAAAAAATCTAAGAAATTACGCATAAAACTGCAGGATGAGAACGAAAGCCTTACATAGACTTTTAAGTTGTTCATGTTTATGTCGCAGATGACTCGGAGCTAATTTTTTGTAGTGAAAAATAAAAAGAACTTCAAAGACTGTTGAGAGAGTTTAAGACTGATGGAAAGTGGAGATAGTTGTAAGGTATATGAGAAAGAGTAAGGTAACGAAGAAAAGATGGAGAAGAACGGAGACATTTGATTTTTACTGTTATCTGAGCGTAAATTTGACAGATGTTGGCTTGATGAGAAAAACTGAATAAAAAAATACACAGAGCAAGGATTTTTAGCCAAACATTTTGAAGAGAAGCGTTAAGTCTTCAG
This sequence comes from Macrobrachium rosenbergii, assembly GCA_039081455.1. Taxonomy (NCBI): domain Eukaryota; kingdom Metazoa; phylum Arthropoda; class Malacostraca; order Decapoda; family Palaemonidae; genus Macrobrachium; species Macrobrachium rosenbergii. The sequence goes on from JANJGK010005922.1 coordinate 33,183, forward strand.
GAGCTAAAGTTGGAATGTATAAGTGGTATGTTTCTTAATAGCTATGAAGTAGCCAACTTAAAGAGGAGAAATGTATTTTCTTAACAACAGTCTTTTGGAATCAGGTATTTCCGGGAGATTATATCTTCCACAATTAGAATGATTAAATTCTAGTATTAGTAGAAGCAGTAGTAAAATATGAAAATTGTAACGTACACATAAAATAAAAAATTCTACAGAGCCGATTACACAAAACCGAGTTGCAAGCTGAAATAGACAACAGAAAAACTAATTAGTCCTGTTAATTAAAGTTGTAAGCGTATTATGCATTGACTTCATAAATATTTGCAGCGTGAAATGTAGTCAACAAAACTGCAATAGTTCAGGTGTTATAAATGAAGCGTCGGAAAGGATGTACACAAACACCAAAAAATGTTCTTGCATTGAACATTAAACTAAAGGACCAATACACCTGCGAGGTAAAGTTTTTTAAAGTAAATGCTAACAAAATGATAGTCAATATATGATATATACATAAATATATATATTTATGTATGTATGTATAATATATATGTATATCTATATATATATATATATATATATATGATGCCCATCAGATTACATAAGGAAAAAGCCAAAGAGTATTTAACGAATCGATTTAAAATCACTTCTGAAGCAATCAGAAACCTACGATGTCTTTTCGGTGGATACTTATAAGCATCATCGTTGTCATCCTCATAATAATAATAATAATAATAATAATAATAATAATAATAATAATAATAATAATAATAATAATATAGACAGCCTCATAAAAATACTTATCTTCTCTTGTTGGGATAGATGGAAACAAAATATAAATAAAACCGATATACGACACGAGATAGACGGTCTTTCATGGATTCGACGAATCCAGCAGCTTGTAAAAACAGGTAAAATATGCGCCGAAGTTTCTTCGGCGCAATCGAGTTTTCTGTACAGTCGGTACAGTGTATAGTCAAGGCCACCGAAAATAGATCTATCTTTCGGTGATCTCAGTATAAATGCTGTATGAGCAGCGGCCCATGAATCTTCAACCACGACCCTGTGTGGCCTATCCTATATCGTTGCCAGAGGTACGATTATGGCTAACTTTAACATTAAATGAAATAAAAAAACTACTGAACCTAAAGGGCTGCAATTTGGTATGTTTGATGATTGGAGGGTGGATGATCAACATTTCGTTTAGCCTCAGTAGTTTTTATGATCTGAGGGCGGACAGAATAAAGTGCAGAGGGACAGACAAAGCCGCCGCAATAGTTTTCTTTTACAGAAAAGTTAAAAGGCAATAAATTTCCCTTTTTGTCATCCTTGTCTCCGGCGTGTGCCCGTCGGCTGAAGATTCAGTGACATCTGGAATCTATGGGGTCTGGAAGTGTCGAACCTTCATTACATACTAACAGAAAGAGTGAAAGGGGGAGTGGGATGACGCAACGGAGGATGCTAACCCGATGTCATACATCCACGCATGTATTATTGTCATTCTCATCTTTTAGTTACTCTGAACGGATGAATATTTTATATATAAACCCTACATTCACGTGTACGCATAACATTCTACGTTACACACACACACACACACACACACATATATATATATATATATATATATACATATACATACATACATACATACATACATACATACATACATACATACATACATATATATATATATATATATATATATATAATGTGTGTGTGTAGATATATAGACAGACAGATAGATAGAATGATAGAATGCTGAATTAAGTTGCTTCTCAAGAACGTTTAGGAACGTTTCATTATTACTTGGAACCTTCAGGAACGATTGCATTTGATTCCTGTAACCCTTTGAGGATATTAAGAAAACACTGTAAAGCAATTCAGAAATATCCTGCCTTGAATTCAAATAAATTTGCAAATAAATGGGTTTGTGAAAATAGTATTGCCTTTGCACGCATACCATGTGTATACCTTGTAATCGATGTGCTTTCGCTCATCCAGTATTTACGTAAATAAAATTTAACATATAAGCTGGCAAGAATGAATACTGGTGAAAATAAAATGATCTGATACACGGTTCTCTTCCCCATTTATTGTTTACCTCAAGCGTGGTAAGACGAATATACCTTCATGTGACAGGAATTTTTACAAGAGAACCCTTTTTTAACCATCAGTCACTTTAAATAGAACACCTTACACGCAGATATACGGTTCTTGAAAAAAAAAGTTATAGAATTTAATAGAAATATTTGTTATTATTTGCTTTTCTGTCATTCCTATGACGGACCATTTGGCTGAGCAGTGGCAATGAGTACTCGTCCGAACCTTGCTCATCGTAAGTTGCAAGACGGAAATGTATCTTAATAATGAAGACGCTACATTACACTTAAAAAATTATGTTACTAGCTTCAGAAAAATTCCTTTTTTAGTTTTTTATAAAATAAAACATTTGAGGTGGCTTTGCCTGTCCGTCCGTACTTTTTCTGTTCGCCCTCAGATCTTAAAAACTACTGGGGCTACAGGGCTGCAAATTGGTATGTTGATCATACACCCTCCAATCATCAAACATGCCAAATGGTAGCCCTCTAGACTCAGTAGTTTTTATTTTATTAAGGTTAACTTTAGCCATAATCGTGCGTCTGGCAATGATATAGGACACGCCATCACCGTGCCGTGGGTTAAAGTTTCATGGGCCGTGGCTCATACAGCATTATACCGAGACCTATGAAAGATAGATCTATTTTCGGTGGCCTTGATTATATGATGTACAGAAAGCTCGATTGCGCCGAAGAAACTTCGCCGCATTTTTTACTTGACTAAATTTATCGTCAGTGATGAAGCAAATCAGTGACTTGACTCTCTCTTCATGTTAGTAAGGTGGTTTTGGCCACCAACGTCCACTGGAAAGCGCAAATCCAATTTAGGATGAAAGTGACCTCTTCCTATCACACAGAGAGAACCTTTCAGTGATTTTTCTTCCACTGATGGAGTTACCTTTCCAGTGAAAACCAGTAGTCTCTTTTTCTCAATCCAGTTATGTATATGTACATATATATAAAAATAAATCAGTACTGAAATATCTCTAAATATGTACATATATATTACTGTGGATTTCCTTCTCCATTTTAAGGCTCATACTACTACGAGTATTTTTTAATTGCTAGTATTATCATTTTCATTGATTATAAAACTAGTTTTATATTCATTGGTATAAGCACTTCGCAAGGATGTGAAAAGTAAAATATAGAAATAGGCTTATTATCATCGTCTACGTTTAAAAGTCTGGGGCTGTGATTTATAACTTCCAGGGTAACTGGTTTTTATTTTTATTTTGCTTTGTAAACGAGAGACAAGAAGTATGTTACTATCTCCCATAATGAAGCTGATTTCTGACTAGCAAGCGCTGTCCAACAATTTTCCGGTGATGTTCAGCAAAATAAGACTTTTCATCAATACATAGGCTTCCACTGGTATAAGTTTTCTATAAAAAAAAAACTATGGAGGTGGCTTTGTCTGTCTGCCCGCACTTTTCTGTCCGTCCTCAGATCTTAAAAACTACTTAGGCTAGAGGGGATGCAAATTGGTATGTTGATCATTCACCCTTCAATCATCAAACATACCAAACTGAAGCCATGTAGCCTCAGTAGTTTTCATTTTATTTAAGGTTAAAGTTAGCCTTGGTCGTGCGTCTGGCAATGATATATTCGGTTGCGTCGAAGAAACTTCGACGCATTTTTTACTTGTTCAATAACGTTCTTACTCATGCTCTACCATTCTACAACTCGATTAATTTACATAAACGTGTCCCTGTTCACTTAAACTTCATAAATACAGATTAGCCCAGCATATAAGGATGTAGTACCTCGAATTTCCTCAATTCTTTACTGAACAACATTTCTTTATTTTTAATTCAAAAAAGTTTTAAGTATAATAATCACGCAGCACTACCTGCACAGGCAGTGAGATATTGTTAATCTCAGGCCAACAAGCGTGAACAGTAAATTTTCTCCAAATCCTAGCCCTGCTAACCCCTGCCGCCACCCCCCACCCCGCCCTTCATTAATTTGCGCCTATTGTCTGTTCTGTCAGGACCAAGGTGATTACTGCGCGAGCATGAAGTTCATTACCCGGAGTACAATATACCTGACTCTGTAGTAATCTGTTTGCCGTGCCATCCTTCTCAAAGGTAATTCATCTTAAGGAATCTGAATGAGTTTCCATCGATGGGGTTGTTCATTCTGTAAATCACCTGTGTAAGTACAGTATGCTATGCCTGTACACAGAATGCAGGAGTAGAGCGGTATTACAATGACGATCTGATTATGAACCTGTGCTAGTTAGGTACACTGGCTAATATACAATATATTGTTTGCATGTACATGTATACTGAACACTGCCTAAAATCTATCAAAAAACTTATAACGTATATGTTTTATAAAATATATATATATATATATATATATATATATATATTATATATATATATTTCTATATCTCTCCTTACAGAAAGTGTCTCCGTGCTTACAACAGCAGTGAAGGAAATCCTACCCAATTCAGATGTTAGCACAAGCACTTCCGTCAGTTGACAGCCGATATCTAGTCAGGATTTTCTTAAAGGAGATATCTAAATCCTTTGGTAGAATCAGCACTGATTAAACAAAGAAATACGATGAACCTCTCAAGAGGGGCCTGGGATTCAGGTCTGAATGAAAAAATCTTCCTCCAACCGGTTGTTAAGAAGATTAAGAAGTTGTCAGCTGGAGTAACGTAGCGGCCGACTTCTGGGACTTTCCTTCAACTGTATAAGTAGCACCGTTCTCTACCTCTTAATCCATTACCTGTCCGTTGAGGAAGACAGTTGTACAGTTGTCTTCGAAATACAACGCGGTAAATTCTACCAATTTGGTGTTTTTATGGGCTCCCTTTATTAGATGGAATTCTGCACACACACTCTCTCTATATAATTATATGTATGTGTGTGTGTGTGTGTGTTTGTGCGCGCATGGGTATCTTTACTTGTTTAATATTATGAGTTGTAAAGCGTTACTCTATAAAAAAAAAAGCAAGCATTTTACATTTATGGCGCGCGAAATCATCACAGAATAAATAAATTAAAAGGAAATCAAATAACATTTCGCTACCGCTCGTAATCAAACGCATAGTAATTCAGAGCTTAACAGTTCTATCATATCACACTTCCCCCACTTCCTCCCTGAGACGCCAAGGAAGAGGTGGACCAACCCCGAAATGGCAGAAAGTGTCACTGGCAAATGAAGAAGAATGACACCGAGCAAAGTAATGGATGGGTCTTTCCTTCCTTCCGGGTACTAGGACGCGGTTCTCCTTGAGTGGGCTCTTCTTCAAGAATATGCATCATATACTCGCTTTCTTTTTTTTTCCTTCCTAGTGCAACTAGAAGAAACATGCTTTCTAAGTTTTTTTTTTTGTGAGGTATGAGGTATGGCATGGTTCAGTTGACTGTCTACACGATGGAAATGAGAATGAGGGCTTAGTTGATAAATTACGCATCCTTTTGGGAGTGAGCTGCGGAAAGGCAAACACATTCACGCACAGCCAGTCACATATATATATATATATATATAGATATATATATATATATATATATATACATACATATATATATATATATATATATTATATATATATATATATATATATATATTATATATATATATATATATATATATATAAATATAATGAATATAGCAACCCATCCTAGAAGACTCGCAGGAAATAAAGCCATCCCTTCTGATAGGAACAAGACGAATCATGAAAGGAATATATAAACGCATAATACTTATGAGTGTTCGCGTGGGTGTACAGTACGTCTAGACTTCCACGCAAGCCTTCGGCAACAGGAACAAATTTGCCATTCCTGACGATCACAGAATTTCCATTACACTCCCAATGTCCCTCTCATCCAATGTAATCACTTTGTCGAAGCAATGGGGAATTCAATAAGCATTGCTCCTCATACAAAGTGATATGAGAAAGATTGCATAAATGAATAAATGCAAATGAAAAAATAACAAGGCAGATCTTCCAGAATGGATGAAGGCAAATGCCAGAATTCAAAGGGGGGAAAACGGTTCAGTGGTGCTTTTGCTGGAATTCGATAATATTATTTTACTGCTACTACAACTAGTTTTGGTTGTTGTTTCAATGACTGTTAATATTATTATTCTATCGGCAGTGCAGTACGTACTATGCTTTCCAGTACTCCCTTCCTCTCTTTTTATGAAATATTAATAAATTAATTTATAAGTCAAATCCTACGAGACATTTCCGGAAAATAAAAAAAAAAAACAGATATAAAATAGGATTAGCTCTATTAGCCAACGAATATTTTACAAACAAAATTAACAGTAGTTACATAACCATATACGTGCTGATAGACTCGTGCATAAGAAGTGCAAGCTAACTGTCTCAAGAAACCCACCCACAGAGGGTATTCAGCTTTGAACTTTATAAAGCATACTGCGCAGGTATAAAAGTAAATTATCTTTATATAGCTTGATGGCTTTCTAGATAAGTGAGGATCTTGCATAGCTGGTTATAGATGAAATAAATGCAGGTAAGCCTTTGAGACTTCCCTTTCTAATATGTAAATTTAAATTGTGGTTCTATCCAGCGCATTTCCATATCCGAAAAGGAAGATCTTCCCCTTTTTAAGTGTAGTCCAACAATTTTAATATTTTCTATTATTGTTTTTGACTGTTTGGTGTTTCCTGAAGAATTCTGGTTAAAAAAAAGGCTATACAGAATCAAAGTTCCACAAAGGTAAATAAAGAAAA
>JANJGK010005923.1:0-40000 GCA_039081455.1 Macrobrachium rosenbergii
GGTAGACAACTTGAGGTGCTTTCTAAGCTGATTGAGAGAAGATTTTGGATGCCCAAAATTACCGCTTGGAGCAGTTCTTTGCTCGAAATAAGAAAGAGAAGGAACAAAAAAGAGAGGACATCGGCGTGGAGGTATACTGAAGAATGCTGACGAAGAAAAAAGTAGATAACCTGAGGTGTTAGAAACTGCTTCAAAGATTCTGGATTCACAGAATTACTTTTCGGAGGAGCAAGGAAGAATCGAAGGGATGATCAATATCGTCAGTAAGAGGGAATCTCATAAGTTTATAGAAGACGACTCCTTAAAGAAAAGAAGCTGTTTATGTGCCAGAAAAAGAACTCCAAGTAATGGTTACCGCGATGCTGAAATGATCTAAAACCTTCGAGATTTTCCTTGAAGACATTTTGGAATCCTTCAGTCTCCGGCTCCTGGAAGGACGAGAGAAATGCCATTCGCGCATGCGCCGAGCTTCAAAGTGTCCAAGAACAATCTCCGAGATGCTTCAAATCGTCTGGAAGCCTTCGGAGACAGAAAGTGTCAGATTTGAAAAGCAGGGTAAGAGAAAGCAGAGTATTGGTGAGGGGAAGGGTCCGACCCAGAGGCCGCTTCCTTCCTCCACGGAAGCAGCCTATGGGTCTGACCCTTCCCATGGAAAGGGCCCAAGCCCCTTAAGGATTGGCCCCAAAAGCCTACAAGGCTTGCCAGTCTTTTGAGGGCAGCCTTGAAGGGAAGGGTCAGACCCAGAGGCCGCTTCCTCGGAGGAAGGCAGGTATCCTGTCAGGCTGGGGAAGCGGGCCTGGAGAGGGCCCAAGAACTTCAAGGATGAGGCCCAAAGTCCTCCTAGGCTGGCCAGTCTCTTGAGGGCAGCCTTGAAGGGAAGGGTCTGACCCAGAGGCTGCTTCCTCGGAGGAAGGCAGGTATCCTGCCAGGCTGGGGAAGCAGGCCTGGAGAGGGCCCAAGAACTTCAAGGATGAGGCCCAAAGTCCTCCAAGGCTGGCCAGTCTCTTGAGGGCAGCCTTGAAGGGAAGGGTCTGACCCAGAGGCTGCTTCCTCGGAGGAAAGCAGGTATCCTGCCAGGCTGGGGAAGCGGGCCTGGAGAGGGCCCAAGAACTTCAAGGGTGAGGCCCAAAGTCCTCCAAGGCTGGCCAGTCTCTTGAGGGCAGCCTTGAAGGGAAGGGTCTGACCCAGAGGCTGCTTCCTCGGAGGAAGGCAGGTATCCTGCCAGGCTGGGGAAGCGGGCCTGGAGAGGGCCCAAGAACTTCAAGGATGAGACCCAAAGTCCTCCAAGGCTGGCCAGTCTCTTGAGGGCAGCCTTGAAGGGAAGGGTCCGACCCAGAGGCTGCTTCCTCGGAGGAAGACAGGTATCCTGCCAGGCTGGGGAAGCAGGCCTGGAGAGGGCCCAAGAACTTCAAGGATGAGACCCAAAGTCCTCCAAGGATGGACAGTCTCTTAAGGGCAGCCTTGAAGGGAAGGGTCTGACCCAGAGGCTGCTTCCTCGGAGGAAGGCAGGTATCCTGCCAGGCTGGGGAAGCGGGCCTGGAGAGGGCCCAAGAACTTCAAGGATGAGACCCAAAGCCCTCCAAGGCTGGCCAGTCTCTTGAGGGCAGCCTTGAAGGGAAGGGTCCGACCAGTGGCTGCTTTCCCGGAGGAAGGCAGGTATCCTGCCAGGCTGGGGAAGCGGGCCTGGAGAGGGCCCAAGAACTTCAAGGATGAGACCCAAAGTCCTCCAAGGCTGGCCAGTCTCTTGAGGGCAGCCTTGAAGGGAAGGGTCCGACCCAGAGGCTGCTTCCTCGGAGGAAGACAGGTATCCTGCCAGGCTGGGGAAGCAGGCCTGATGAGGGCCCAAGAACTTCAAGGATGAGACCCAAAGTCCTCCAAGGATGGACAGTCTCTTAAGGGCAGCCTTGAAGGGAAGGGTCTGACCCAGAGGCTGCTTCCTCGGAGGAAGGCAGGTATCCTGCCAGGCTGGGGAAGCGGGCCTGGAGAGGGCCCAAGAACTTCAAGGATGAGACCCAAAGCCCTCCAAGGCTGGCCAGTCTCTTGAGGGCAGCCTTGAAGGGAAGGGTCCGACCCAGTGGCTGCTTTCCCGGAGGAAGGCAGGTATCCTGCCAGGCTGGGGAAGCAGGCCTGGAGAGGGCCCAAGAACTTCAAGGATGAGACCCAAAGTCCTCCAAGGCTGGCCAGTCTCTTGAGGGCAGCCTTGAAGGGAAGGGTCCGACCCAGTGGCTGCTTCCTCGGAGGAAGGCAGGTATCCTGCCAGGCTGGGGAAGCAGGCCTGGAGAGGGCCCAAGAACTTCAAGGATGAGACCCAAAGTCCTCCAAGGATGGCCAGTCTCTTAAGGGCAGCCTTGAAGGGAAGGGTCCGACCCAGAGGCTGCTTCCTCGGAGGAAGGCAGGTATCCTGCCAGGCTGGGGAAGCAGGCCTGGAGAGGGCCCAAGAACTTCAAGGATGAGGCCCAAAGTCCTCCAAGGCTGGCCAGTCTCTTAAGGGCAGCCTTGAAGGGAAGGGTCTGACCCAGAGGCTGCTTCCTCGGAGGAAGGCAGGTATCCTGCCAGGCTGGGGAAGCGGGCCTGGAGAGGGCCCAAGAACTTCAAGGATGAGACCCAAAGTCCTCCAAGGCTGGCCAGTCTCTTGAGGGTAGCCTTGAAGGGAAGGGTCTGACCCAGAGGCTGCTCCCTCGGAGGAAGGCAGGTATCCTGCCAGGCTGGGGAAGCGGGCCTGGAGAGGGCCCAAGAACTTCAAGGATGAGACCCAAAGTCCTCCAAGGCTGGCCAGTCTCTTGAGGGTAGCCTTGAAGGGAAGGGTCCGACCCAGAGGCTGCTTCCTCGGAGGAAGGCAGGTATCCTGCCAGGCTGGGGAAGCGGGCCTGGAGAGGGCCCAAGAACTTCAAGGATGAGACCCAAAGTCCTCCAAGGCTGGCCAGTCTCTTGAGGGTAGCCTTGAAGGGAAGGGTCCGACCCAGAGGCTGCTTCCTCGGAGGAAGGCAGGTATCCTGCCAGGCTGGGGAAGCGGGCCTGGAGAGGGCCCAAGAACTTCAAGGATGAGACCCAAAGGCCTCCAAGACTGGCCAGTCTCTTAACCCTATCTGGTGCAAGTTGGGTCCGGGCAGACACACCCTACGGGATTTTTTTCATTTTTAGATAATTTTATTTAATAATCGTTTTTAGTTGATTCTATGATTACCAAAATATGGGAAATTATTAATTATTTTCATTTTCATTAGTTTTGTATGTCATATTAAAATGGTTTTCCCAGAATAAAACCGAAATAACATCATGTCGGACGAAACAATAAAAAACAGAGGCGAAATTATTTGAAAAGAAATGTGTTACACTTCTGCCAGACGTATGACTGAACTACAATATTGCACCAAGCAAATGGCAGAACCTATACCATAAAATCATGATACGAAACTTTCATTTGTGTCTACAAGAGTTTTCAAAACCTTTTTTTTAACAAAGAATATGAAAATTAACAGACTGTGATCAAAAGCGGGCGCAATCAGATTATCGAAGACTAAACGCTCATCACAGATCTTGCGTGACAGTCAGATGTGGGTCTTTTCTCACGCTGTTTCATATCGTCTATGCAGATAAAAAAGAAACTGTAAGTGCTGATTGAGATAAGGTTAATTTATTCGTGTATGTTGCTATAAGTGCTTTCTTTTGTTGAAGCCCATCGCTCTTCGGGTAGATGAACTATAGGTCTACTAGTCACCAAGCTACGGACTACCTGATCTAGTGTTGTAGTACATATAATCACTAAATAACAACACTGATTGCCTATAAGGCTATCTGTAGGCACTAGGAACTCTACTGAAGTTTAGTGTCAGAAACAATGTATAAATGAACAGTGTACCTGACCTAAGCCCCATTGTACCGCAACAGTGTGAAAAAGTAGGCTTATGCTGTGCTTTTCTGGCGCAGAATATTTAGTATTCAGAACTGTATTCTGAAACTCAGTCCCACGAAACTCATTAGGAAAGCTTATTCAACACAAGAAAATATCAATGAAACATTAATAAATAATGTGTGTAGTCATAGAGTAAATTTTAGTAATTAGCGTGACAGCAGGTGCAATCTTTCGTCTTTGCTATTCAAACAAAATTCACCCAACTTACATTAGTCCTGAAAAGAGGTCATGCTGTAGGTCTGTCTGCTTTATATATATATATATATATATATATATATATATATATATATATATATATATATATATATATATATATACATATATATATATATATATATATATATATATATATATATAAATATATGTATGTATACGAGTATATATATGTGTGTATGTGTGTGTGTGTGCATTTGTTTCAAGAATATTAATGACTAAAGAGCAGACTAGGCCTAGGCTGTGTGAAGACGGTAATATCAATAGTGTCAGACGTATTTCCCTTTTATGACTGTAAATGATAACATGTATATATGTATGTATATATATATATATGTATACGTATATATATATTATATATATATATATATATATATATATATATATATATATATAAAGCAGATAGACCTAGTGCATGACCTCTTTTCAGGACTAAATGTAAGTTCGAAGAATTTTGTGAGGGAGACAATGCTCGCCTAGCTACCGATGTTTGAAGAGCAAAGACAGAAGATTGCACTTGCTGTCATTCCTTCCAACATCTCAGATTTTGTGGGTGTCGTGTTTTACACTCCTACGCGCCAACATATTGATTGTATCTTGTAAATCCATGTCTGATTTGTGACACTGCAAAAGAAAGGCGAGTCAGTGGCGACAATAGCATAGGTACAGTACAATTCTGCCCATAATGGAGATGAAGCCGCGTAGAAAAACATGAATAAACAATCTGGATAACCAAGGAAAACAACATACATAAACGCCAGGTGGCCCAGTTAGAGCCTGGTTTTTCCCATTTTGTATTCCATATGGAAGAGTCGCGTTTTAAAGGCTTGCATCTTTATTAATTTCCTTGATGTGACTACATTATTTGCATTATTTCTTCTGTTTAATTCCTGCTTTCTGAACAAAGGGGGAAATGATACTATCAACGATCATCATTAACCGTAAAAGACTTATGGTTAATGAAGGTTTAATCCCCGTTACGCAGGAACAGTGTTCATTAAACACTAATCCGACATCGCAGCCCACCTGAATAACGAGTCCTAGATATGCAGACGTTGACGAGTGTATATTTTATTCTTTTTCTCGTTAACGGAGATCCGCCTTTCTTACTTATATACGAGCAGGGGAAGCAGAGCAGCATTTCCCCAATTTTCTCGTGGATAAGTGAAACATAACTAGAAGAGAATTGACGAAATATTGTAATATGCCAAACTGCATATCACGACTGTTTTGCCTATTTAAGGCTTCTTTCTTTGAGTCTGAAACTTTATAAATTATCTCCTGACAGAAAGTAGGCCTAAAGATTTTGACTTTTCGTGAAATTGCTCCTCTAAAGAACTGTTAGTCTTCTCAACAAAAATACATTTTAATTTTTGACAATTAATGTAGCTATTCCTAATAATCCAAACTCTGCTTTTCATTTACCAATGGAATTACGAATCTGTCGCCGGAAAATAAAAGGGAGCTTCGAAACTCCATGCTGTCAGAGAACGGCACGAAGCCCTTTCCTGGCTCTACTACAAAAGGTTCATATGACGACGACTGTCGCCTAGATTCTGAACGTTTCCTCGTTCCCTTCCCTTGAATCAGAGGAGTGTTACACAGCCATAATACTTTCCAAAAGAAATTCTACCGGTATGCTAAGCATCTCATTTAAACGAGAGAAATTCTGCCACTCGTTTTGGAATGTTCATTGTTTTATATATTTCATAATGACGTGTTTGGAACATTGCCTGAATATTTTGAAAACCAAATTTTCATTAATAAAAACAATACCTTTTTCCATTTTTTTTGTGCCAGAAACTGTGATAAATATTCTCCTTTTTTTCTAGAAAAACAAGATACCTCTTTTCCAGTTTCTAAAATAAAAGCTGATACCTATTTTCCAGGTCTTTATAATACAAAATATAATACCTGTTTTCCCATTTTGTATAACAAAGAATACGGAACCTACTTTCCACTTGAGCTAAGTTGCCTCCGAGGTCATATCACGACGAAATAGAATATATATAAAACTAAAAAAAAAAAAAAATGCAACCTTACGTAGCAGATCAAACGTAGAGGAAACTGATTATGAACACGAGACTGACTGCAGAATATGACACCCAGACCTTGTTAGCACCCATCTGCAGCCGTTGGATTACATCTGCCAAATAAACAGCGGAGTTACTGCTTATTGGCACAGCCAAAGTGCCTCGTAAAGAAAAAAAAATAATGCAGATATGATCGTGATGCTGCACAATTATTACTCCCCTGCAGCTTCTTCCTGTGATGTTGGGGGACTCTTTGGTGCTTGTAGCCTAGTAAAAGGTGTCTCAGTTTTTCGTGTATTGGTAACAACGTTTGCCATAATTTCTTTATGTTTTTATCTCTTTTAGCAGGAACTATGAAAGAATTAATTATTAGCGAAATCTACAGGAAGGAGAGACACATGCAAGCAACAATTTTATCTAAATCTGCTATTTTTTTCTTATTATTGTTTCTTGAATATCGAAATGAATGAGAATTTATGTGTTTGGTGAAAACTTGTGATTTCCAGGAAAAATATGAAGTTCACACCAAATACATAAATACATACATACATCCAGTTATTTTAAACCATATTCTTAACAATCTCCAATTTTCCTGTTGTTCAGCTAATGTATCATTTATCAGGAAAAATAGTATCTTAAAAAGAATGAAATTTCAGTCACAAGAATTAGCAGACGCAATATGTACATACACAAAAAATTGATATCTTCCACTTCGACCGGGTGCTTTGTACTGAAAAGTATCGTAGCTTCAATATTTAGCATTTTCTATTGGTGCCTTTATCACATTATGTGGATCTACCAGCGAGCCAAGATTTTCAAGTAGGCTAACATATATAAAATGAAATACCACCAAGTCAAAATACGAAAAACACGTTTTTCAAGTAGGTTTACATGATATAAATGTTATACCAGCAAGTCAAGATACAAAAAAAAAAAAAAAAAAAAAAATGTTGCAAGTATGTCTACAAACTAAAGTAATAAATGCGCCGAAGTTTCTTTGGCGCAATCAAGTTTTCTGTACAGCCGCTACAGCGTGCTATAATCAAGGCCACCGAAAACAGATCTCTCTTTCGGTGGTCTCGGTATAATGCTGCATGAGCCGTGGGCCGTGAAACTTTAAGCACGGCCCGGTGGTGGCCTATCCTATATGGTTGCCAGGAGCACGATTATGGCTAACTTTAACCTTAAATAAAATAAAAACTACTGAGGCTAGATGGCTGCAATTTGGTATGTTTGATGATTGGATGGTGGATGATCAACATATCAATTTGCAGCCCTCTAGCCTTAGTAGTTGTTAAGATCTGAGGGCGGATAGAATAAAGTGCGGACGGACAGACAAAGCCAGCACAATAGTTTTCTTTTACTGAAAACTAAAAAAAAACTAAAAAATGAAAGCTCTTAATGTGATCTGGTATATCTAAATCAGAACGCCAGTACGAATGAAGCAATGTTCTCCACCTTTCATATTGATTCTTTTTTGACATAAAAGGGCGACATAAAATAAGTTACTGGAACAATGTCAATAGTCACATGAATTATCAATACGCTTCTAATTGCCCTAGAGCATTAATTCGACGAGGAAATCATCTATACAACTACTCTTCTGAAGAGGAATTTCTGAGTGACTGATCGTCCATTCCTGCTCTCGTCTATTTATCTTAGATACTGACTGAGTGCTTCATATTTTATGACCTTCTTATGATTTTCAGTCATGATCGTGGCGTAATTATGATTCATTTTTATAGCTATGGTAAAATATTCGCCAGAAAATGAAGTAATTTTCTGTTGTGGTAATATTAATACCGCAAGGACAATATTCCTCCTGTACATACAGGGCGTTTAATTAAACAATTTTTATAAAATGTTAAGATCTTAGTCGTAGATACAGCTAAAATTAGGATACGATATTGATTTTTCATACAAAGAAAACCTATCGTTAAATGGCTAGTCGGCTATCGAAAGAATTGACCCTTTTATAAACTGTAGTTCGGCAACAGAGGAAACAAAATATTAACCGAAAGCTCAACAAACGCAGAAGAAGCAAATAAATAATGAGAGGAAACAAATAAATAATGAAAGTTTCTTATTTACAAGAAATCAAATAAAAATTCGATCTATAATCTATAATCACATAAGGAACTATTACTCCAGTTTCTGTCTTTCCCCTACGATTCCTTTCCATGTCGTTTTGACAAATAATATGGGGGATAAATTTTGCAATGTGATACTCCTAAGGTCGCAAAGGTCTTGATGAGAAGAGGAATAAAAAGTATTAAAACAAAGAAACTCCAAGTAGCTAAATGATAAAAAAAAAAAACAGACTTGGGCATTTGTTATGTTGTGCATTGACATGTAGGAAGATTTGAACTGTAAAGTGACTCGTAAGAAATATGCCAGCTTTCCTCAACAAGAAATTTACTAAAAGTATAAAAATTACATTTTTAATGAAGACAAATGCTGCATTTTTTCACCTGACCCTTTCAGACGGAGTAACGACAGATTCTGTTTGCAATAGGACCAACCTCGTGTAACATCGACAAGTCCTTATGAGAAGAAAATAAGTGATTGCCAAGAGGAATGGCCTTAAACTGTCTACATTCAATGTCAGTTAGTGATACATTCGCGTATGATTAACATGGATCTTCTTATATATATATATATATATATATATATATATATATATATATATATATATATATATATATATGTGTGTGTGTGTGTGTGTGTGCGTGTGTGCGCGCGCGCGCGTGTGTGTGTGTGTTATTACATTTATTCAATCACTTTAACAATCAAGTTAGCAAGCGTTCACCATTTGTGCGATGTTATTTTGACCAAAGGAAGGAAGGAAGGGAGAGTCCTAGATGGAATTCCGTATTAACTGGTAATATATATAGCTAAATGTTTCAGTTGGATTATGCCTACAATAAGCCCTGAATTAATTTCAACTTATGACAAAATTAATCACTATCTTGAAACCATATTTTTATACTAGCAATAAGTTTCCTTATTTTTCATCGATTATTATATCTGACAAATCCTTGTGAATAAGGAAATCATTTTATCTACGGAATAACTTACATCCAAAGTAAAATTGATATCTTAGTACATAATTATGA
Organism: Macrobrachium rosenbergii; assembly: GCA_039081455.1. NCBI lineage: Eukaryota > Metazoa > Arthropoda > Malacostraca > Decapoda > Palaemonidae > Macrobrachium > Macrobrachium rosenbergii. The sequence continues at coordinate 9,276 of JANJGK010005923.1, forward strand.
TTTCATACTGCCCAGCCATTTAACTCTCCAATATCAGAGTGAAATCGATACTTCAGTACCCTGTATAAGATGTGACTTCAACGTCACACGTTCATCCTATTCCAGACAAATTCACATAAGAAGCAAGAACTGTCTCCCTTACTTGGAAACACCGCGACACTGGATATCCCATATTCATCCTAATCCTTTCCATTGGCAATCCTTTACCCAAGCGGGATTGTCACGGCATTTGGGCGGCCGTAAATTCCATTTAGGGCCCTTTGCATCCCAAGTCGGATATACTGAGTGACTTGCATAAAGAAGGAAGGAAGGACATTGGGTGGGAACTCACCTAGCACAAGGAATCACATTGGGAGTTTTGTCTGTAGAGACAGTAAGATCTTATATCAACGCACACTGCATCTATAACTCATATATAAGCAAACTTTTATTGAAGATAAAGCGACGCTATGTTTGTACTCATTGTAACAGTCTACAGGTAAATAGTCAATTCCAGAAGAACCTATATCTTTAATCACATGGTAACTCACATATCAGTTTCCTCAACGAGTATTAGACTTTTTCACTGTGGTTACAACATTCATAGAAATTCTCGTTTTATACCAAAGCATGTTGGCGAAAAGGCACTTTATTTTAGTAAATATGCTCTCCTGTTGACCACAGCCATTAATTATATGCAGCAACATTCCGAGTTCTTCCCGAGGAGTTAGAAATCGTCTACAATCTTCCAATTCCTCTCTAATGATAACTTTGATAATACTGAGCATGCATAGGCCTAGGCCGATAACAACTGTTATCGCATCCCCCATCTTCTACTCCTTCCCTCATCTTCCCATCAACCATCTTTTGCATCCCCCTTCTTCTATTGCATCCTTCACCTTCTACCCTGCACCCCTCTTCCCATCACCCAACTTCCTTCTCCCCCATCTTTTATTACATCCCCATCTTCTACCTATCCCTCATCTTCCCATCACCCATCTGCTATCGCATCCCCCATCTTCTACCTCATCCCTCATCTTCCCATCACCCATCTTCTATTGCACCCCCCTTCTTCTATTGCATCCCCCACCTTCTATCCCATCCCTCATCTTCCCATCACCCACCTTCTATTACATCCCCCATCTTCTACCTATCCCTCATCTTCCCATCATCCATCTGCTATCGCATCCCCCATCTTCTACCTCATCCCTCATCTTCCCATCACCCACCTTCTATTACATCCCCCATCTTCTACCCCACCCCTCATCTTCCCATCACCCATCTTCTATTGCATCCCCCACCTTCTATCCCATCCCTCATCTTCCCATCACCCATTTTCTACTGCATCCTGCACTTTCTCCCCATCCCTCATCTTCCCATCGCCCATCTTCTATTGCATTCCCCGCCTTCTCCCACATCTCTCATCTTCCCATCACCCATTTTCTACTGCATCCCCCATCTTCTACCCCATCCTTAATTTTCCCATCACCCACCTTCTCCCCATCCCCATCTTCTCCCCCATCTTTCATCTTCCCATCAACCAGCTTCTATTGCATCCCCCATCTACCCCATCCCTCATCTTTCCATCACCAACTTCTATTGCAACCCCATCTCTCATCTTCCCATCGCCCATCTTACATTCCATCCCTCATCTTCTACCCCATCCCCTACCTTCTATTGCATCTCGCATCTTTCCATCACCCATCTTCTAATGCATATCCCATCTATGCCATCCCTCATCTTCCCATCACCCATCTTCTACCACATCCTTTCATATTCCTATCACCTATCTTCTATTTCATCCCCCATCTTCTATCATCCCTCATCTTCCCATCATCCATCTTCTACTGCATCCCCCACCTTCTGCCCATCCCTCACCTTCTCATCACCTACCTTCTTTGGGTGAGTCGGCAGAGCTTCGGACTGTCACTCGATGGGCCGGAGTTCAATTCCCCCGGCCGGCTGATGAAGAGTTAGAGGAATTTATGTCTGGTGATAGAAATTCATTTCTCGCTATAATGTGGTTCGGATTCCACAATAAGCTGTAGGTCCCGTTGCTAAGTAACCAATTGGTTCTTAGCACGTAAAATAAGTCTAATCCTTCGGGCCAGCCCTCTCTAGGATAGCTGTTAATCAGCTCAGTGGTCTGGTAAAACTAAGGTACACTTTAACCTACCTTCTATTGCGTCTCCCTTCTTATATTGCATCCCCCATCTTGTTCTACCCCGCCCACCATCTTCCCATAACCCTTCTTCCATCACCCATCTTCCAATCACATCCCCATCTTCCATTGCATCCCCCATCTTGTTCTACCCCGCCCACCATCTGCCCATAACCCTTCTTCCATCTCCCATCCTCCAATCACCTCCCCCGTCTTCTATTGCATCCCTCATCTTCTACCCCACCAACCATCTTCCAGTCACTTTCCCCACCTTCTACTGCATCCCAATCTTCTACCCCATCCACCATCTTCCCACTGAACGAAAAACGTTGAAAGAACTGAATTACTTTTCCTCTTTGGAAAAGGTGCAGTTGAAACTGCCAACCTACTCGAGTTTCAAAGAAGAAATCCGCCGTCAATGTACCACTTTAAAAATTATTTAAAAAGCTAAAAAATAATAAATGATTAAAATTTGTATCTCGTAATTCTAAATGGTCCTGATAATCGTCGTATATTTCTCCATGACAACACGAAATTCTTACTTTTTTGTTTGTATTTTTGACATTCCTTGGAAACGTTGCAGTCAGAATTGCAAACTTGCCAATTTTTAGACGAAGAAAAACCACGTAAATATATTACTTTATGTGCTAATTAACAAGCTAGAAAACTTATATAGTAAAACTTAGTTAGTCTCTTATACTTTTATGTGCCAGCAGAATCGTTTTATATAAACCTCTCAGTAACAACTCAGGAATGAATGCCCACTTTTTTTGTTGGCAGTCCTGCATCTACTGTACGTGGCGCTAACTTAAAATACTGATTTGCAATTAAATGTTATACTAACTAAAAGCTATTTTAGTTATTCCAGTGAATTTGATTTGAATCCTTAGTTTCCAGTGAATCTGATTTGAATCCTTAGTTTATGAGAAAACGGAATTATAACAAAAACCTGAGACCCCTAATCCCCCACTGATGAAAATGCTGTCATCCATCCAAAAGATGGCGTCAGTGCCTCTATTCTAAGTTAAAATACTTGAAGTTTCCTCTAGAGAAAGGACTAGGTAGTGGCCACTTAGCCGCCTTATCAATACGATAATTTAATGATAAAACAGAATTATAACTATAATGTTCACTTATTTCAATATAGTTTTATAAGCTAGAGATGATTAAATTATTGAAGACATAATTGACATGATATACCTGAATTTAATTGTTAAATTTCTCAGACATTTTATAATATGCAACGATGATAATTCTATTGATAATTGGTTGCTCCTATATAATTAGCGTGGTGGCATAATCTAGGATGCCATGCATTTAATCGGACTTCTGCAATGATGAGGAAATTCGTCAATTATTGCGAACCTATTTAGACACTGCAACCGCTTCCTACACGCTTTTGCAAACGTAAAACAAATGATACTCATTCTGAATTTCAAGTAGGTTTAAGGAAAAGATAACTATCTTTTTTGTTTCAGGCGAATATAGATACAATCTGTTCAACGTCAGATCTGAGTATTGTGAACGAAATTCCGTTCACAATAATTCGTCTTATTTTCCGTAAGAAGACAATTTTTGTCTTTAAAATTTTCTTACAAAGAGAACATTGGCACGTGAGCTTAGCTGACTGAACAGAATGTGTGTAATTGCGAAAATAATATGCAAAACTTTTTATTAAAATAAGTTCCGTGTCGTGCAGAATTTATACAGAGAGAGAGAGAGAGAGAGAGAGAGAGAGAGAGAGAGAGAGAGAGAGAGAGAGAGAGAGAGAGAGAGTTGGGAGTGATATTTGTCATTTATATTACTATACTGTTGTTAGGATCAAACGGGAAAAAAGATCAGTCTGTATCGATAGAATTTCAATGTTATTAAGGTTCTGTATTTAGAGAGGTTTAAGGTATCTACATCCTCCACTACTCATTGATTTTGACTTCAGTCTTCATTTTTCTATGACGAATTTCCGCAGAAATATTTGCGTAGTGTAAGGCTTAGACCTTGTTTTGTGTATGGAACGATTGTTTCCTTGTTGTGGGTGCCTCCCGGCGGTGCTTGTTTTTCTTTTTTGTGTGTGTTTATAGTTTACGTCTGTTGCTTTCGTCGGCAAAACGTTAGTCAAGTTTGGGCAGCCATCTAGTCAGGGTCTAGATAGCATAGCAGCATGGACTTGCTTAATAGCAGGTAGTTGGTAGCCGTTATCTTCGACAGTTTTCGATGAGGAGAACTACAGCAAAGTTATCGGGGATGAGTTGGTGGCTCAACCTTAGTCGCCAGTGGAGAGGGTTGAGGGGATATTCCTCTGAGACAGCAGTGTGGCTGTTGCATCTACAGTACTGACTCTGTCGTGGTCATTTGTGTTTTGTGGAGATATTCCTGTTTGCCGCCACACGGTGGTTTCGATGATTTCACGGCAGTAGTTTGATGGTCGTCCTCGGTAACCTTTGATGTTGGTCTTGACATCCCATGGTGAACGTTCTGTTTTTTTTTTTGTACTGTACAAAGACTGTGATTATTATATTGGTATTTATGTTACTTTAGATTATGGTTATTATTGACTTTATATTTGCTGCTTTATTGATTTTGCAGATATTATGGTTAATTGGTTATATCGTGGATTGTCTGATACTATTATTTATGCTGTCTGTATTGCTTATTGTTTGATGTAGCTTAAATGTTATTCATCTTGTTACTTTTTGCTGTGATGGTAATGTTTTTTTAAAGAAACTTTAATTTTGCTTCATCTATGATATTTTTTGACTGACTCATGGATTATGTATGATGTGTGATATGATTTATACATTACTTTTGACCAAACTTGACTTATTTGTAAATATTTGTTAAACTAGTTTTAAGGTTATTTTGCTGGTTTTGTTGTTCCCCTTCCCCCGTGGTTGTCTCTCTCGGCTTCTGCCAGTCTTTCCACTCCATTTCTCTGTAATTGATGATGGAACCTGATGAACCCAGGTTTGGCTCATAACACGTATGAGCAATCGTTGACCAAACGTATCACTCTCCTTGTACTTAGTCCAACTGACGTTCTTTCATCCTTGCCAACTGTTATTATTATTATTATTATTATTATTATTATTATTATTATTATTATTATTATTATTATTATTATTATTATTAAACTCCTCTTGTAACTTAGGACATTTTAAGAACTAGGTGTCTGAAGGTATATGTCTTGTTTACCGGAAGCCAATTATTACTTTTATTTACTAGCGTCAGCAGATATATGAATTTTCAAAAGCTTGTGTGGCATTGCATGAATGGTAATATATTTACCGTGACATCAATTTGCGTTCAAGAAAGCACAAAAAAGGCAATTCTGAGAACTGAAATTAATGTTTCCTCTCGATATGCCTCTTCATTTTAGCCTCATTTCGATCAAAGTCTGGAAGGATATTAGCAACAGGCGTTCCAGGAGATTCAGTGTCTCTCTGCAGTCCCTGAGCTTTGCATGGAATCTGGAAGACCCTCTCTTTGTGATCTTGGAAACAAAAAGCGTTCCTTATGACCACTGCGTGAAAGGATATAGAACCTCTTTGCTTTGATTAAAATAAAATTCATCCATAAGTATTTTGATTTTATTACCATGACTGCTAGGGAGACTGATATGCATAAAAAAATAATTGGAAATCTGTTTACTGAACTTTGCGAATGTTTGAATTTCATACATTTCTTGACAAGATAAGTTTTGTCTAAAATAACCTCCTATCCATGAAGAATAGAGAAACCTTTCTTATTCCTATATGCCTAATAATAAGTTTAGGTACACTCTCGTACGTAACGGAGGTTCAGGTTGTATCATACAATGATACTGACCTATTGAATTTTCTTATCGTACAATACTAATTCAACTTCAAGTTCAAGTGGAAATCTGGGCTGGCATTTCGCCGTGTATCTTACATCGTAAGGATCTTCTCCTATGCATCAAAGATACTACAATTAAAGGTTTACAGGTCACTAGAGAGCTGCAGAAGCAAGGAACAAGTCAGTGAACTTGTGGACAACGTCTTAGAGCATGGTACTTAAAAAATCCTATTGGCTTTGGCTACGGCTGAGAGAGGCAATTGAAGTGTCCCTTTCTCTCTCTCTCTCTCTCTCTCTCTCTCTCTCTCTCTCTCTCTCTCTCTCTCTCTCTCTCTCTCTCTCTCTCTCTCTCTCTCTCTCTCGACGAAGAATCTCGATTTGATTGTACCACCTTTGGACTTGGCTGAGAAGGTTAATTAACGATATTTCACGGCTACTGAACGTGACGAAATATTATTATTATTATTATTATTATCATTATTATTATTATTATTATTATTCAGAATATAAACCCCATTTCATACGGAAGAAGCCTACTGGGTTACTGACTTGACATTAAAGCTTCCAAGGAAAATGTTCATTTTAAAGAAGTAACAAGATAATAGGAAATATAGAATAGATCAGTTATTTAAAAAAAGATAGATTAATAAATTAACTGATAAACAGATAAAATTATAAATAAATCATTTTAATACAAGGTGAATTTTTTCAGGGCTGTAATGTATTGCTCTAAAACAATTAATCTTGTATTTTGATGATTTATTTATGTTTTCATCGATACGCTTCATGAATCCCCACAGTCAAATTTGAGAAGAGTGAGGTCACAGGTGTCCTTGGCCGATTTTAAACGTGGACAGGCGAAGGAGCACCCTAATTTGGCTGGGAAGGCCACCTGTCCACTTTTCCTTTTCTGCGCATCGTATTTATGCGAGCAGGTATTCTCTGCCTCGGCAACAATGAAATCCAAACAGAGAAACAGACTGTTATCACTAAGGACGACATGTCAGCGCCCTCGTCAGTATTTAGAGCTGATATCAAGAGTTTGTTGTGCTCCAAGCATCAGTTGTAGGTGTAACAGTGAATAAAAATGTGCGCACAGTAATGATAAATGTCTTATAAAACATAAAAACGGCGTTAAGTCAAATTGCTCATTTTGGCTCGTTGTAGTTAAAAACACTTATGTTTGTATCACAACAAGTTGTATTTATTAATGATAGACTTTCAAGCTTCATGCGTTTTTGTAAAGGTGTTTTTGTCTTCCCTTCCCTACAGTGGCGAGTGAGAAAATGTTTTTGACTGAAAAATCCGTAGACACATTAAGAAGACTGACTTCAGCTGGATCTTGTTATTCTCCCTTTGAAAACGACGCGAAGTATGAATGAATGCATCTGCTCTGTGAAGAACAAAAAGCGTTCATATGAAAACGAAAGGTGTTCTAAATGAATGCGTTTCATTTATAAAGGGATATATCCGGTTTACTTTAATAATAAGTGCAGCAAACCCATACACACACATTCATGTTTCTACCTAAACCTTTTGAAATTTTGTATGCATAAAAGTGTTTATAATAGAAAGCAAAAAATTTTTTTAGAAGTTTAACAAATAACCGAACTTTTTGTTTTTGCAAAAAACAGCCTTGCTTTCACTGTGTGGCCCACTGTGTCTTGTTAGCTTGTTTCCGTTGCATCAGTGCGCTCCTCCTCATTACTCATATACAATTATATTAAGTAAGCATCTGCTCTGTTATTACTACGATTACATTTTTATTGTCATTCATTCGTTTGAATAAAATAACATCAGAGTAGAGACTAGCATTTTTCATTTTCAGTTTATTCAGGAACAAAGTTTTGTCCCAGTGACAGTGAATTTAACACCGAATACTGACAGCCATGGTTTTCTGATAAGGGTACCGGGAACTTCCGAAAGGCCTGGCCACTGTCTTGTGACATGCTTTAGGAGTCTTCTGTAAGCACAGGGGTCACAACGAGGCCTAGAAGGTGATTGTGTTAATCTCTTTCGCATTCACTATATTATAACTTCAGGTCTCGATGCGAATCGTCACAGGCTCCAGCTTTTTTTTTTTTTTTTTTTTACTTTTTGGTTCAAAAAGTTTCCATTGTAGAACGTTTTCATATCTCAACCTCTCTATCTTTCACTGCTTAAACCACTTCAAATGTGTGAAACAGCTGAAAAGGAATAGTAGGCACAAGTATCAATTATAAGGCGTAAAATAATTATTTCAAAAATAATTTGGATTTCATTCCAAAGAGAACCATCCGATATTCTATGACTACAGAAAAAGGTAACTTGACGTACAGTAACACAGTAAGAACCCTAAATACCTACGTAATAACGTATAAAAACGTTTATTGTCTGTGTATATCAAATGTCACATACTCTGGATGTACAGTAGGTAGCGGGGATGGCCATACACTGATCATGACAAGGCTGTGGCGAATCGAGTCAATTTATGGAAAACGTTTGTCGAAATCTGTTGCAATTGTCAAAACTTGTGCAACAGACGAACATCACAAGATTTGTCTCTTTTCTGGATGAGGGGCACTGCCGTGTGTCAGATGAACACTATTCTCATAACCTGATTCACATTCTACTATGTCTTACACAGTAGATATTACAGAGGTAATGAGGAAATTGTTCAAATATTTTCCTTGTCCATATATTTCGTCATTTATAATATCCAATGTGGAGAGTTACTTTATTGTGTGGTCTACGAGGCACTTTTTCTTCTTATACGCAGAAGAATCACTTTCACTTCATAGTTATGATTACGATTTGTAGAACTGGGGCATAGTTTTATTTATGGCACAAAGGGATATGTTGGTTTAAATACCAATGTTCATGTCACTATATCTGCTTATTAATACTGAGATCATTATTCCCATTTGTTGAAATCACCCAATGATAAAGGTTTGTATAACCCAATTCCTTGCAAGTACAAGTTATTAAAGAGTGAGTTGGAACCACAAAACGTAAAGAGAATTTTTATTCAAAATCGGCCTTTGCTTATGCTTGATTTATAGTATAAAAACTGTTATAATTTTCATGAATATTTAAAAGGTCTAGAATATTTTTCAGTGTTACGTAATTTATGGCTCTGGTGAAATTCTATATCCTATTAATTTCATGGTAAATCTGCGTCCGCTTACCACAGCAGACGTTGACATATTATGAACAGCCACAGATCTTTAGAAGACGCGGCTATCAGGACGAGCTAAAGAGATATGGACGTGGATGCAGTATTAAATGGGACATTCCTTTAGGTTTTAAACCTCGTAAATATTGGTACGTCCTGGTTACTGTACATAGTATTGCAATGTTCTTATCTATGCATTGCATTCATTCTCTTCTTTAATTACATATCTCGATGAGGTAGACTATATTATCGTTCTGTGCTTCAAGTACAAATTCGGTCAACGTAAAACGTTAAAAGAACAGAGTATTTTCCCTCCTTGGAAACGTTGCAGTCGGAATTGCCAACCTACTCGATTCTCAAAGAAGGAATCCGCCGTCAATGTACCACTTTAAATATTTAACATGCAAAAAATAGTAAATAATAAATTCATGTTTCTTATACTTTTAAATTGTTCTGATAATCGCTGTATATTTCTCCACCATAACACGAAATTCTTAATTTTATGTTGGTATTGTTTACATTCCCTGGACACATTGCAGTCAGAATTGCCAAACTGCCAGGTTTTAGACGAAGAAAACCTAGGTAAATATACCACTTTATTAATAATTTAACAAGCTAAAAATAATAAGCAATGCACATTAGTCTTTTATGCTTTTAAGTGCCAACAGATTCGCTTTATACTTCTCAGTGGCAACAAATAAATGCCAACTTTTTTGTTGGCAGTCCTGGACCTACGTGGCACTAAGTTGGGAAACGGATTTTTGGGGTGGGTGAAACTGATCTTCACCGAAGGTTATAGACATCCTGTTGATATCATATTAAGTTAAAACTTTCACAAGTAAAGGCCTGTCCACACTAGGAAGCACTGTTTGGAAACAAAGTTTGCAAACTGTTTGAAAACAGTTTCTTGGAAACTGTTTGTAAACAGTTTGGAAACCGTTTCCAAACAGCTTGGAAACTGTTTGCAAACAATGTTTCCTGTCCAGACCTCAGTTGTCGTCAGGATGCCTGCTGGTGCAGTAGCCTCTGTATTTTACTTGGCAGTTTTAATGCACTCGAGGAGGGAATAAGAGAAAGAAAAAGATTTGGGTGAGGAAGTTTTTCGGGAAAGGAGCGCGTCACGCTGACTTGCTTCTGGCGTGTATGTGTATGTACATATACATATATACACATGTATAAGTATGAATGTTTAAGTGTATATATGTAATATATATACACATACATATATATATATACGTATGCATACATACATATATATATACGAACATTATACATATGTATATATACATATACACACAGAAACACTAAATGTTTTCCATTCTGGATGGAAACAAATATACGGTAAAAAGTGTTTCTAAACTGTTTCCAAACAGTTTCCAAACTGTTTGCAAACTTTGTTTCCGAACAATTTCCAAACTGTTTGCAAACAGTTTGCAAACTTTGTTTCCAAACAATTTCCAAACTGTTTGCAAACAGTTTGCAAACTTTGTTTCCTAGTGTGGACAGGCCTTACGTGAACGTTATTCTAATAAAAAAAAAACTGCTCTAGTTATTCCAGTGGATGTGAACCTTTAGTTTTTGAGAAAAATGCAATTATAACAAAAATCTGATACCCTTACTCCCCCACGTATTAATATGCTGCCGCCCTATCAATAGATGGCGTCAGCGTCTCTATTTTGAGCAAAAATACTTGAAATTCCCTCTCTAGAGAAAGGAATAGGTAGTGGCCACATGGTCGCCCTGCCGATACGATAATCTAATGATAAAACTGAGTTATAATTTGAATTTTTACTGATTCTGATACAGTTTTATACGCTAGAGATGATAGATGTTATTTGAAATGTATTTGTCCATGCAACAATAAATTATTGAAGACGTGATTGATATAACTGAATTTAATTGTTAAATTTATCATTTTATAAAAAGCAACGATGATAATTCTGTTGATAATTGGTTGCTCCTGTAATTAGCGTGGTGGTATACATTAGGATGCTATGCATTTGTTTGGTCTTCTGCAATGATGAGGAAATTCGTCAATTATTGCAAACCTATTTAGACACTGCATCTGCTTCCTACACGCTTTTGCAAACATGAAACAAATGATACTGGTTCTGAATTTCAAGTAAGTATAAGGAAAAGATAACTATCTTTTTTCGTTTCAGGCAAATACAAATACAATCCCTGTTCAACGTCAGATCTGAGTTTTCTGTACGAAATCCCGTTTACAACATTTCGTCTTATTTTCCGTAACAAGACAATTTTTGTCTTTAAAATTTTCTTATTATAAAGATAACACTGGCATGTGAGCTCAGATGACTGAACGGAAACTATGAACGTAATTGCGAAAATAATAAGTAAAACTTTAATTAAAATATAACTTATTTATCGTGCAGAATTGAGAGAGAGAGAGAGAGAGAGAGAGAGAGAGAGAGAGAGAGAGAGAGAGAGAGAGAGAGAGAGAGAGAGAGAGAGAGAGAGAGAGAGAAGCTGGGAGTGATATTTGTCATTTATATTCCAGTTCATAAAGGATTATTAATTTACTGTTGTTGGAAAAAAAAAAAACCTATATCCCTAGAATTTCAGTGTTAGAGATGTTTAATCAAATCAATATTCCCGAATATAAACATTAATTATTAAGGTTCTGTAATTAGAGAGGTTTAAGGTATCTACATCCTCCACTACTCTTTGATTTCAACTTCATTCTTCATTTCCCTATGACGAATTTCCACCGCAATATTTGCGTATGAGCAATCATTGACCAAACGTATACATTAGTATTATTCAACTCCTCTTGCAACCTAGATCATTTGAAGCACTAGGTGAAAGTGTATGTCTTGTTTACCGGAAGCCAAATTATTCATTTTTACTTATTAGCGTCAGCAGACCTATGAAGTTTCAGAAGCTTATATGGCATATATTTATCGGGCAATCAATTTACGTTCACGAAATCACGGGAAAGACAACTCTGAAAATTTGAAATTAATCATTCATGTGTCCTCTCAATATGCCTCTTCATTTTAGCGTCATTCCAAAGAAAGTCTGGAAGGATATTAGCAACAGGCGTTCCAGGAGATTCAGCGTCTCTCTGGAGTCCCTGAGCTTTGCATGGAATCTGGAAGACCCTCTCTTTGTGATCTTGGAAACAAAAAGCGTTCCTTATGACCACTGCGTGAAAGGATGTAGAACCTCTTTGCTTTGATTAAAATAAAAAGCATCCACAGGTATTTTGATTTTATTACCATGACTGCTAGGGAGGCTGGTATGCATAAAAAATAACTGGATATCTGTTTACTGAACTTTGCGAATGTCTCAATTTCATACATTTCTTGCCAAGATAATTTTTGTCTAAATTAACCTTCTATCCATCATGAATAGAGAAGCCTTTCACGCGTTCCTATATCCCTGATAATATTAGGTGCACTTTCGTACGTAACTGAGGTCCAGGTTGCATCAAAATGATACAGACCTATTAAATTTTCTTACCATACAATACCAATCCAACTTTAAGTTCAAGTGGAAATCTGGTTTGGCATTTGGCCGTGTGCCTCACGTTTAAGTCAAATTATTCGTTTTAGCTTACTGCAGTTAAAAAAACTTATGCTTGTATTATAACAAGTTGTGTTTATTTAATGACACACTTCCAAGTTTCACGCGTTTCTGTAAAGGCGTTTTTGTTTCTTCATATAGTAGGGAGTGAGAAAATGTTTTTGAGTGCAAAATTCGTAGATGCATTAATTAAGACTAACTTCAACTGGATGTTATTCTCCAGTGGAAAACGACGCGAAGTATGAATGCATTTGCTCTGTGAAGAACAAAGAGCGTTCATATGACAGCGAAAGGTGTTCTAGAAAGAACGCGTTTCATTTATAAAGGGCCAGGTCCGTTTTATTTTAATAAGTGCAACAAACCCATTAACGCACATTCATGTTTTTACCTACACTTTTTTTTTTTAATGTGCTTACAAAAGAAAACAAAAATGTGTTTTAGAAATTTAACAAATAAACGAAGTTTTTTACGTTTTAGCGAAAAAAAAAAAAAACTTCCTTCCACTGTGTGCTCCACTGTGCCTTGTTAGCTTGTTTCAGTTTTATTAGTGTGCTCATTACTCATATTTAGTAAGCATCTGCTCTATTATCACAATTACATTTTTATTGTCATTCATTTTTCGTTGAACACAATAACACCAGAGTAAAGACAATTATTTTTCATTTTCAATTTATTCAAGGAGAAAGTTTTTGTCACAGTGTCAGCGAATTTAACACAGAATACTGAAAGACACGGTTTTCTGATACGGGTGCCGGAGACTTCCGAAAAGCCTGGCCACTGTCTTAGAGATTGAATGTAATTAAAAACGAAAGTTGTGACACGCTTTAGGGTCTTCTGTAAGCATAGGGGTCACAACGAGGCCCAGAAGGTGAATGAGAGTGTTAATCTCTTTCCCATTCACTACATTATAAGTTCAGGCCTCGATGCGAATCGTCCCAACCTCCAGTTTTTATTATTTTTTTTCACTTTTTGTTTCAAAAGGTTTCCATTGTAGAATTTTTTTTTATATCTCAACCTCTCTATTTCTCACCGCCTAAACCACTTCAAATGTGGGGGGTTTTAATGCTTCAAGATTTTAAATTTTGTTGCTATAAACAGCTGAAAAGGAATAAGAAGCACAAGTATCAATTATAAGGGTGGAAATTAAAGAAGTAAAATGATTATTTAAAAAAATCATTTAAATTTCATCCCAAAGAGAACCATCTGATGTATGACTACAGAAAAGGGTAACTTGACGTACAGCAACACAGTAAGAACCCTACATACCTACGTAATAACGTATACAAAACGTTTATTGTCTGTGTATATCAAATGTCACATACTCTGGATATAAGTATAGCGAAGATGACCATACACTGATCATGATAAGGCTGTGGAGAATCGAGTCAATTTCTGGAAACCGTTTATCGAAGTCTGTTGCAATTGTCAAAATTTGTGCAACAGACGAACATCACAAGTTTTGTCTCGTTTCTGAATGAGGGTGCCGTGTGTCAGACGAATACTATTCTCATAACCTGATTCACATTCCGCTATGTCTTACACAGTAGATATTACAGAGATAATGTGGAAATTGTTCAGATATTTTCCTTTTCCATATATTTCATCATTTATGATACCCAATACGCCGAGTTACTTTATTGTGTGGTCTACGAGGCACTTTTTCTTCTTATACGCAGAAGAATCACTTTCACTTCATAGTTATGATTATGATTTGTGTAAATGAGGTATAGTTTTATTTATGGCACAAAGGATGTGTTGGTTTAAATACCAATGTTCATGTCACTACATCTTCTTATTAATACCGAGATCATTATTCCTGTGTTGAAATCTCCCCATGATAACAGTTTGTATAACCCAATTCCTTGCAAGTACAAGTTATTAAGGAGTGAGTCGGAGAAAACCACGAAAATTAAAAAAAATTTTCATTAAAAATCGGCCTTTATTTATGCTTCCATTTATAGTATAAAAACTGTTATCGTTTTCATGAATATTTAAAAGGTCAAGAATATTTTTCAGTGTAACGTAATTTATGGCTCTGGTGAAATTCTATTTCTCATTCATCTCATGGTAAATCTGCGTCCGCTTACCACAGCAGACGTTGACATATTATGGACAGCCACAGATCTTTAGAAGACGCGGCTATCAAGAGGAGCTAGAGAGATATTGACGTAAGTGCAGCATTAAATGGAACATTCCTTTACGTTTTAAACCTCGTAAATAATGATATGTCCTGGCTACTGTACTTTTATTACATATCTCGATGAGCTAGAATATATAATCGTTCTCTGCTTCAAGTACACATTCGGTCAGCGTAAAACGTTAAAGGAACAGATTTTTTTCCCTCCCTGGAAACAGTGCAGTCGGAACTGCCAACCTACTCGATTCTCAAAGAGGGAATCCGCCGTCAGTTGACCACTTTAAATATTATCTAACATCCTAAATTAATAAATAATAAGCGTTTGTCTCTTATACTTTTAGACTGTCCTGATAATCACTGTATATTTCTCCATGATTACACGAAATTCTTACTTTTTTTT
The DNA here is from genome assembly GCA_039081455.1 of Macrobrachium rosenbergii. Lineage (NCBI taxonomy): Eukaryota > Metazoa > Arthropoda > Malacostraca > Decapoda > Palaemonidae > Macrobrachium > Macrobrachium rosenbergii. Next base: position 24,463 of record JANJGK010005923.1, read on the forward strand.
TATACTGTTTACATTCCTTGGACACGTTGCGGGCATAATTGCCAACTTGCCAGGTTTTGTAATTTAAAAGGCTAAAAATAATAAACAACAAATATTGGTCTTTTATACTTTTATGTTCCATCAGAATCGTTTCATACTTTCCTGTTGGTAGTCCTGGACCTACGTGGCGCTAAGTTGGGTAAGGGATTTTCGGTGTGGGTGAAACTGATCTTCACATAAGGTTATAAAATTCTTATTGATATTTATATAAAGTTAAGTTTTTCACATGTAAGTGAAAGTTATTCTAATAAATAAAAAAAACTACTCTAGTTATTCCAGTGGACTTGAATCTTTAGTTTAATATAAAAAAAGGAATTATAACAAAAATCTGAGACCTTTACTCCCCCACGTATTAAAATGCTGTCGTCCATCCAATATATGACGTCATCTCCTGTATTTTGAGCAAAAATACTTGAAATTCCCTCTCTAGAGAAAGGACTAGGTAGTGGCCACATAGTCGCCTTATCGATACACTAATCTAATGATAAAATTGAGTTATAATTTGAATTTTTACTGATTTTGATAGTTTTATGAGCCACAGATAACAGATGTTTGAAATGTATTTGTTCAATCAACAATAAATTATTGAATACATGATTGACATGATATACCTGAATTTAAATGTTAAATTTCTCAGACATTTTATAATACGCAAAGATGATAATTCTGTTGATCATTGGTTACTCCTGTAATTAGCGTGGTGGTATTATCTAGTAGGCCATGCATTTACTCGGCCTTCTGCAATTATCATGAAACTCGTCATTTGTTGTAAACATATTTAAACAATGCATGTGCTTCCTACAACACTTTGCAATCGTTATGAACATGTTGTTTCTGAATTTAAAATATATGGAAAAGATACACACACATATTTATATACATATACATATATATATACAGTATATATATATATATATATATATATATATATATATATATATTATATAGATATATATATATATATATATATATATATATATATATATGTATATATATATACATAAATAATAATAATAATAATAATAATAATAATAATAATAATAATAATAATAATAATAATAATAATTCATGTTAAACGTCAGATCCGAGTATTTGTATGAAGTTCCTTTTAAAATATTATGTAACATTCGATAACAAGACAATATATGTCATTTGGTATATTTTTTATATAAAGTTAAACAGAGAGAGAGAGAGAGAGAGAGAGAGAGAGAGAGAGAGAGAGAGAGAGAGAGAGAGAGAGAGAGAGAGAGAGAGAATTTTCCTTAATATCTAAAAAAAAAAAAAAAAACAGATTACGACAGGCAGACATGAAGCACAAACATAATCATTATGGGTACAGAGAGAGAGAGAGAGAGAGAGAGAGAGAGAGAGAGAGAGAGAGAGAGAGAGAGAGAGAGAGAGAGAGAGAGAGAGTTAGGATTTGTCCTGTATATCCAAGGTCATAAACTTTTGTTATGACATCGTTGATGGAATGAAACCGATTAAAGCTCATTCTACATCCTTAGAATTGAGGATTGAGAGAGAGAGAGAGAGAGAGAGAGAGAGAGAGAGAGAGAGAGAGAGAGAGAGAGAGAGCATGAACTTTTATGATTATATTTTTTACGAAGTCAAACCTATCAAGTATATTATATCCTGAGGATTTCATTGTTAGAGATGTTTATTTTAAATAAATGTTCCCGATTATAAACATTAATGTGTGAAGAATTCTATGAGTTAATAAAGAGGGTATTTGGTATTACAATGACGTAAGTGTCTGGTAAAAAGTGACCAGTATTTTCTGTAATTTTGGAAATTCGAGGTTAATTATCCTTTCTTCTCAGCGAATTTATGAACTCATTCCTCGTTTTCCTGAGATGAATTTCCATAGAAATATTATGTGCATATGGAGACTGACCACTTATGAATTGTTCTCCCTGTAGTTATTCCATCGACGTCATGTGACTTCCCTACTTGAATGAACTCGATGAAGGTCTATGCCATGTCGACTGGAAGGGAATGGCTCACTTTTATCTATCTGTATCTGCGGATGTTTGGATTTTTCAGCGATTCATTCGTATTGCATGAACAGTTTTGTATTTACCCTGAAATCACTTTAAGTTCACGAAATTAATGAAAAAAAAATTTCTGTGATATTGCAACTCATTATTCTTGTTCCCCTTCATTACTGAATTTCATTTTAACCTCATCCCGATCAAGGTATGGAAGGATCTTGTCCCAGGCATAAAAATACTCTAATTAAAGGTTTAAAGTCAATGGAGAGCTGCAGAAGCAAGGAACAGGTCACCGCGGCCGTGACCAACGTCGTAGAGCAGTGGGTCCCAAAAGGGTGCCGTGTGATTGACTGAGGGTGCCACAATATTTGGGGAAAAACTTAATGATTACTTCGGTATCCATATTCTCGCCACTACACATTGCGTTTAAATCTGATATATTTTGGCTATGGCTGAGAGAAGCAATTCATGTGTCCCTGCTGAGAGGAAGGTTAGTTAACGACATTTCACGGCCCTGTAAGTGACGAATTATTATTATTATTATTATTATTATTATTATTATTATTATTATTATTATTATTATTATTATTATTATTATTATTATTATTATTATTATTATAGAATAACCTCTATCCATATGGAGCATACGGAAGGGAGCATACATAAAGGACCAGGCATAAAGGTGCATACTGACGGGAGCAAGGAAAAGGGAACATACATATAGGAACATACAGACAGGAGCATACGCAAGGGAGCATATAGAGGGGAGCATACACACGGGAGCATAAACAAGGGAGCATACAGAAGGAAGCATACAGACATGAGCATACACAAGGGAGCATATAAAAGCACAGACGGTAGCATATAGAAAGGAGCATACAGAAGGGAGCATACAGGCTTGAGAACACAGACGGGAGCATACAACAAGGAGTATACACAAGGGAGCATATAGAAGTATAGAAGGGAGCATACACATGGGAGCATATAGAAGCATAGAAGGGAGCATACAGCAGAGAGCATACACAAGGGAGCATATATAAGCATACACGAGGGAGCATATAGAAGCACAGAAGGGAGCATACACAAGGGGTCATATAGAAGCATAGAAGGAAGCATACAGCAGGTTGCATATAGCAAGGAGCATGCATACATAAGGGAGCATATATCTTCTATTGCATCCCCCATCTTCTACCACATCCCTCATCTTATAATTACCCATCTTCTATTTCATCCCCATCTTCTATTGCATCCCCTATCTTCTACACCATCCCTCATCTTCCCATCACCCATCTTCTATTGCATCCCCCATCTTCTACCCCATCCCTCATCTTCCCATCATCCATCTTCTATTGCATCCCCCACCTTCTACCCCATCCTTCATCTTACCATCACCCATCTTCTGTTGCATCCCCCATCTTCTATCCCATCCCTCATCTTCCCATCATCCATCCATCTTCTATTGAATCCCACATCCTTTATTGCATCTTCCATCTGCTACTGCATCCCCAATCTTCCCATCACCCATCTTCAAATCACCTTTTAGGTTATGTTAACCTCTCGATTATTGGTATGCTCTGCCTGCTGTATATATTCATTATTTGAATATTCTCATTTATGTATGCATTCATTCAGAACCGAATTATTTTCCTTCCTTGGAGACGGTGCAGTCGGAACTGCCAACCTACTACATTATAAAAGAAGGAATCCGTCATCAATGTGCCGCTTTAAATATCATTTAACAAGCTAAAAATAATATATAATGAATGTTTGTTTCTTATACTTTTAAATTGTCATGACAACAAGAAATTGTTACTTTTTTGTTGGTATCGTTTACATTCCTTGGAGACGTTGCAATCAGAATTGCCAACTTGCCAGGCTTTAAACGAAGAAAACCCACGTAAATGTATCACTTTATTTACAATTTAAGAAGCTCAAACGTTAAATAATTATATTTAGTCTCTTATAGTTTTGCACTTCTCAGTGATAACACTCGAATGCCTACTTTTATGTTGGCAGTCCTGGACTTACGTGGCAACAAGTTGGGAAAGGGATTTTTGGTTTGGGTGAAAGTGATCTTCACTTAAGGTTGTAAACTTCTTACTGATATTATATTAAGCTCAAATATTTACTTGTAAGCGAACATTATCCTAATAAAAGGCTACTCCATTAATTCCACTAGATTAGAGCCTTTAATTTGTGAGATAAAAGGAATTATATCAAACATCTGAGACCCTTACTCCCCCACGTATCAAAATGCTGCCGTCAATCCAATAGATGGCGTCAGCTCCTCTATTTTGGGCAAAAATACTTGAAATTACCTTTAGAGAAAGGACTAGGTAGTGGCCACGTGGCCGCCCTATCGATAGGGTAATTTAATGATAAAATAGAATTATTTTTTTTATTTTTCCATATTCTGATACAATTTTATGAACTAGAGATAATATATGTTATCTGAAATGTATTTGTCCATCCAACAATAAATTATTCAATACATGATTGACATAACTGAATTTAATTGTTAAGCTGATCAGCCATTTTATAATATGCAACGAGGATGATTCTGTTCATAATTGGGTACTCCTATAATTAGCGTGGTGTTATAATTTAGTATGCCATGCATTTCTCGGTCTTCTGCAGTTGTAAAGAAATTCGTCAATTATTGCAAACCTGTTTAAACACGGCATGTGCTTCCTACATGCTTTTGCAAAATTCGTGAAAATGACACCGATTCTGATTTTCAATTAACAAAATTGAAATACTGACTAGGTTAAATTCCTTATCGTACAGAATTTACAGAGAGAGAGAGAGAGAGAGAGAGAAACATCGTCTGCATCTGTCAGAATCCAGTTCCAGAGGGTGTTTACAATCCCCACTCCCCACCCATTCCTCGGGAAGCCAAGAGCGTCTACGTCCTGAAACATGAATCCCAAAGGACTCTGTAACACGAGCCTAGCTAACTAAATGAAGGATTCTGCTCCTAAGGCGAAGGACAATCGCTAGTCGAAGAAGTCTGTTTTTGACTGATCGGCATCCATCGTGCATTCTTAACCCCCAGAAGGATGCTTTTAATGGGACGGTAGCCTTCGTGATATCTCAGAATACTAAGAATTCTCATGGCTAGTCAGTAATTTCCCTGCTCCACCCAAAACCTCAGATGAGCGGTTGCATATCAAACTATCACCTTCATACGACCCCATAATTTCAGGGAAGTTTTCTAATTATTATTATTATTATTATTATTATTATTATTATTATTATTATTCAGAACATGAACCCTATTCATATGGAACAAGCCCACAGGGGCCACTGACCTGAAATTCAAGCTTCCAAAGAATATGGTGCTCATTAGGAATTAAGAGAAAGTGAAAGGAAATACAGAAAGAAGAGATCTCACTTATTAAAAAGAAAACATAAACTAATAAATTAATAAATCGATAAAAATGTATTAAAATGCAAACAGTGTAATTTGCATAAAATGCTAGAGGAGTGTTGCCAAAACTCCCAGAGGAGTCCTTGGTTAAGCAGTTTCCCAGAGGGAGGGAGGGGTAGGCATAGTCAAAGAAGAGCCCCTCCCTATCCTTCCTTCCTTCCTTCCTTCCCCAAATCTCTATCTAGAGGTGACAGCTTGGTCGAGCAGTCGCTTTCTTGCTCCACCCAATCCTACTGTAGACTAAAGCTCTCTTTAGATCAGTCGTGAACAAACGTTCCTGGCGTTTACATTTCAAAACGTTTCCATCTTGAAACGTGCTAATTTCAATACTTCATTTCTCGGCCCATGCAACAATTCACATAATGCGTGTTTAATTTTTTCAAAAACTTTAATTTTATTATATTCACTAGAAATGACTTAAAAAGGAAAATTAGGGCGGGCCACAAGGGCGAATGGTGAATACTAATTAGGAGGGAAATAAAAATAAGTCTTAAAAAGTTATTAAAAATGACCGAGGAATTGGAATTTCCTGATCACCGTCATCCTATAAAGAATATTGTCAGCAATTCGAATCCTTTCATCGTAAGGATACCGATCAGATATTGATTGGCGTCTGAAACCAATCAATATCTGCTTGTTATCCGTACGATGGGAGGATTCGAATTGTACTGATATCCTTACGATGGAAGGATTCGAAGTGTATTGGTATCCTTACGATGGAAGGATTCGAATTGTATTGATATCCTTACAATGGAAGGATTCGAATTTCTGACAATATCCTTTATAGGATGACAGTGATCATCCAATAAAGTATATTATCAACAATTCAAATCCTTCCATCGTAAGGATACCAATCAGTTATTGATTAGTGTCTCCTTTTTAAGTCATTTTTAGTGAATATAATAAAAGTAAAGCTTTTGAAAAAAAATAAAACACCCATTATGTGAACTGGTTAGTTCAATGGGCGAGAAATGAAGAGGTATATAAGAAATACAACAAGACTATGTAACATTTGACACACTAAAAATAGATTAATTCAACATAAATCAACACCTTAAATAACTACATATCAACAGATATGAAACGTTTAATGACTGCATGTATCAAATGTCACATAGTCTTGCTGCTGTATGTACAGCAAAGATGGCTATCAAGTGATTATTCCAAGGCTGTTGAGAATCGTGTCAAAGAAGTCGAGATATATAATTATATATTTCATGAAGAGAATGGGGAAGGGATGCCTGGCCTGTACAGTCAGCTGAATATTCTCAGAACCTGAGTCGCCTCCTACACCGGTGTAATTACACAACGGATGCTACACAGATATTAAGAAAAAATCGTCTTTTCGTTTTACATAGATTTCGTACTGTATAATGTATAGAATACTAACGTATATTACTGTGTGGTCTACCACGTACTTTTTCCTTTAATAAAAGAAGTCTTTCACCTCATACGTTATCATAATTATTTATGTTATTGAGGTACAGTTTTAAACAAGGCGTCAAGGGTTGGTGTGCATACTAATACTCATGTCACTGTAATTACATACGTATTCACATTACAATCATTATTTCCATATGCTGAAACTGCCGTAATCATGAAGGGTTTTGCAACACGATGACTTGCAGTTCTCAGAGAAAGCCACCAAATTTAAAGAGACTTCTCATTCACAACCAATATTTTTCTTATATAAGTTTCGATTTATAACACTGGGTTATCATTTTCTCGTAATATCCACAATAAAAATCAATATTATGCAATATATGTCTGCAACGAAATTTAATATCTGGTGGCCTCAATAGACTTTGTACTTTCATACATAGCCAAAGCCTTGATTATACGTTTTTACAGTGACGAGGTAAAGATACGTGGACATTCATTGGGCTTTCCTTCATGTTACAAAGATCGTAGACACTGGCCGGTATGTCTCAGCTACTCTGTTAATATCTGAATAAGTAAGGGGTCAGTATCAATACGATGAACAGGAACAGATGAAGTATAAAGTGATTAAAAATGAAGAAACGTATATAACAGTAGCTGAGAGTTAAGATCTGTTATGCTGTTATATGGTATGTTAAACTGAATATCCGTTATCTGTACGCCAACTGTTTAGCCATGTTTTTGAGTTCGTTATAATAAATAGCTATAGGTGTGGAGAGAGAGAGAGAGAGAGAGAGAGAGAGAGAGAGAGAGAGAGAGAGAGAGAGAGAGAGAGAGAGAGAGAGAGAGAGAGCCCTAAGCCAGCAGAAGAGCCTCTACCGTTGTGTCCCACCCATCCAGAGCAGTATATTAGTATGGAGAAATGAAGTAGGGGTGTCTGTCATTTGTCGTGACCCCCATCAGCGGTAGGCAAGTCGGTACAAAACTGTACACAGGTACTGTATGATGGTTTTATAAGTAGTCATGGAGAAGAGTTCAATAATGTTTTCTTGAAGTCATTTGCGCATGTTTGGATATAAAGAAAGAGGTTACATTGATTTATCATCCCGAGTCAAACGAACTTAGGAGAGAGTCAGTGGGAAAATTCTTGATGCTCTTAAGGTTACTGCAGGTGGAATGGACCCGAACTGGGCCTTGGTATTCCCTGCAGTAAAGAACACGATAAATTCAGCTTACCACAGATCTTTCAAAATGTCTTCATACGAAGCTTTGCCTACATATTGTTTCCAGAGGTCGCCTTGTGATGTGTTGCATTCAACTGATTCCATAACCGATGCAAATCTAGTTAGCATAACCTAGGCTATCTCAGATTAGCTTAATCTAGGATATTATATGCTAACCTAGTTTATGATAACCTATGTTAGCATAATCGTTGATACTGGAATTCATGCCAAGTAATGTTAGCTTTGGCCAGCTAGCTTAGGTTAGCATAACAGAACTTGCATGACCAACAGTTATGCTAACCATTCCATTAGCCACATGTAGGCAGACACTTGCAACGGTTACCATAACCTAGAGAAACACAGGTTAGCCTATGTTAGGATAACACCAGTTAGCATATCTTAGGCAAGCCTGGGTTAGCGCAGGCTAGGCTATGCTGACCTACATACGCATAGTTATGGCATAACGTGGAGTAACGTTCGTTAGCATAATTGAGCCTAATGGAGGCAAGGTTAACCTATAGGTTTCCCTCAACCTTGGGAACACTCTCTCTCTCTCTCTCTCTCTCTCTCTCTCTCCCGTGCTTGTCCCTATTTCTCTCCCGTACTCCATTTGAGGGAAAGGGAGTTATGGCTACCAATCAGATAATTTGGCTGCATGGTGGCTGTGTATCTGTGTGTGTGTGTGTCTGTTGTCACAGCATACGAGTCCTTGAACTCGTTTGCAAATAGGGACCAAAAGACTAAAAACCTGAAATTTGAATTGAGTTCCCAGTGAATCCTTCTTCCCACTGCGTTGCACAAACGTATTTAAAAATATGAAAAACTGACCTAAATTGAGGAACGCTCATTATTCATATTTTTCTGAAGTAATTCGAAGTCGTCGATGTTACTTCCAGGTAATAAAACTAAGGAAAATTATTCTGATAAACGGGAGGAATAGCAAAGCATACCAGCAATAAATAAATATATAAAGAAATATATATATATATATATATATATATATATATATATATATTATATATAATATATATATATATATATATATACATATATATATATATATATATATATATATATATAATATATATATATATATATATATATATATATATATATATATATATATTATATATATATATGTATATATATATATATATATATATATATATATATATATATATATATATATATATACAGATACATACAGTATACATGATTGTTATGCTGTATACTTGCGTTTTTAGCCAACAAAGGTACGAAAAAAGAAAGATTAAAGAAGTATGAATTCCTTATCTTACCTAGTATGGCTCAATAGCTGTAAACTTGAGTAAGACATTGATTGGCAAATAATTTGCACTGGAATATGAAATAAGCCTTTTTTTAAGTTACTTATGACGGTTGGAGAAGACTTTGGTTGTAAGTAGGCAAAGTATTTTCTTTATTATTATTAAATAATAAATAAAAAATGAAGAAAGAAGATTTTATTTATTTGTCAGAAATGAAAATAGCTTTTGACAGCTCGAGTTCTGATTGTTCATTAAATAACCCGTAAATTATTTTAACTATCTGAGATAGGGAAAAATAATATAATAATATAATAAATTAAGCGAGAAACGGAAGGTACTCTAGAGAGAGAGAGAGAGAGAGAGAGAGAGAGAGAGAGAGAGAGAGAGAGAGAGAGAGCTGGCGAGTCTCAAATTAAAGGCTTGTGCACGTATGTCTTATGTCTATGTGTGTACGTAAGTACCCATGTACGTGCGTGTACGTGCGCGTGCATATGTGTGTGTGTCTGATTATAATATTTTGTCCTCACTTTAAAAATGAATGACATACATGATGCATAATAGGCCTAATCTTGTTTTGCATTATTTCGCCATAATGAAAACTTTTATTATTCTCATTCATTAACGTTGAAGTGTCTCTCTCTCTCTCTCTCTCTCTCTCTCTCTCTCTCTCTCTCTCTCTCTCTCAGTAGCAGACTAATAATAATATATTAAAAAGAATATATAATGAGCATGCAAAGGCCTAGACCGATAACATCTTCTAATGTATCCTCCACCTTCTACCGCATCCCTACTCTTTCCATCCCCCATCTTCTACTCCACTCACCGTCTTCTTATTACCCTCCTTCCATCCCCATCTTTGAATCGCCTTCCACATCTTATATTGCATCCCCCATCTTCAACCCAACCCATCATCTTCCCATCACCCATCTTCTACCATACTCACCATCTTCCCATCACCCATCTTCCAATTACCTTCCCTCATCTTCTACTGCATTCCCCATATTCTACCTCACTCACCATCTTCCCATCACCTTCCCCATCTTCTATTGCATCTCCCATCTTCTGTTGCATCCCCCATCTTCTACCCCACCCACCCTCTTCCCATCACCCATCTTCCAATTACCTTCCCTCATCTTCTATTGCATCCCCCATCTTCTACCTCACTCACCATCTTCCCATCACCCATCTTCCATCCTACATCTTCCAATCTGCCTTCCCATCTTCTATTGTATCCCCCTCCTATTTCATCCACCATAATATACCCCTACCCACCATCTTCCAACCACCTTCCCCATCTTCAATTGCATCTCCCATCTTCTGTTGCATCCCCCATCTTCTATCCCACCCACCATCTTCCAATCACCTTCCCCCATCTTCTTTCGCATCCTCCATCTTCTACTGCACTCCAATTTTCTACCTCATTCACCATCTTCCTATCCCCCAACTTCCAATCACCTTCCCATCTTCTATTGCATCCCTCATCTTTTACCTCAATCACCATCTTCCCATCTCCCATCTTCCAATCACCTTCCCCATCTTCTATCCCACCTACCATCTTCCCATCTCCCATCTTCCAATCACCTTCCCCATCTTCTATTGCATCCCCCATCTTCTATCCCACCCACCATCTTCCAATCACCTTCCCCCAATCTTCTTTTGCATCCTCCATCTTCTACTGCATTCCAATCTTCTACCTCATTCATCACCATCTTCCTATCCCCCATCTTCCAATCACCTTCCCATCTTCTATTGCATCCCTCATCTTTTACCTCAATTACCATCTTCCCATCACCCATCTTCCAACCACCTTCCCCATCTTCTATTGCATCCCCCATCTTCTACCCCGCCCACCATCTTCCAATCACCCTCCACATCATTTGTATCCCCCATCTTCTACCACCATCCACCATCTTCTCATCACCCCATCTTCCATCCCCAACTTCCAGTTCCCTTACCACATCTTCTATTGCATCCCCTATCATGGAAATGGTTTGTCAAAACGCAATAAAACTCTGTTTTAGTGTTATATTCTGATATACTGATTTGCAAAAGGTTTCATGGAGTTCATTTTCCTTCTTCAAAAAAACGGGCTAAATTTATCCTGGCTCTTTGTCTGAAATGGAGAGGGAGGGACGGGGGGGGGGGGGATGAATGTTAAATACTCACATACCCATATTTGCACTGTATGTACCTGTTAGCTTTGAATATGTTGGCAGGGGTTCGTATTACAGTTACACTTTCCTGCAGTCTGTTGAGTGACTGAATTTATATATATATATATATATATATATATATATATATATACTATATATATATATATACTATATTATATATATATATATGTGTGTGTGTGTGTGTGTGTGTGTGTGTTGTGTGTGTGTGTGTGTGTGCTTAAAATCTCAAAAATACGTAACATATACACATTTGTTAGATTTTAATCTTGAATGGTAATATGGTTATAGAGGAACATTACAACGAATTCAGTAACATTGGAGGCACATCAAGTATACTGATATTAAAAACTCACTGCGCTCTCTCTCTCTCTCTCTCTTATCTCACTACCACATCTCTCTATTTTTCTTCCTCTCTCTCTATCTCTAGTTTTCTTTCTCTCTCTCTCTCTCTCTCTCTCTCTCTCTCTATTTCTCTCTTTCACTCTCTTATCTCACTACCCCATCTCTCTCTAGTTTTCTTTCTCTCCTGTCTCTCTCTCTCTCCTATCTCTCTCTCTCGTCTCTCTCTCTCTCTCTCTCTCTCTCTCTTATTTCTCTCTCTCTCTCTCTCTCTCTCTCTTATCTCACTACCCCATCTCTCTCTCTATTTTTCTTTCTCTCTCTATCTCTAGTTTTCTTTCTCTCTCTCTCTATTTCTCTCTCTCTTATCTCACTACCACATCTCTCTCTATTTTTCTTTCTCTCTCTCTATCTCTAGTTTTCTCCCTCTCTCTCTCTCTCTATTTCTCTCTCTCACTCTTCTATCTCACTACCCCATCTCTCTCTATTTTACTTTCTCTCTCTCTATCTCTAGTTTTCTTTCTCTCTGTCTCTCTCTCTCTATTTCTCTCTCTCTCTCTTTTCTCACTACCCCATCTCTCTCTCTATTTTTATTTCTTTCTCTCTCTATTTCTCTCTCTCTCACTACCCCATCTCTCTCTATTTTTCTTTCTCTCTCTCTATCTCTAGTTTTCTTTCTCTCTCTCTCTCTCTATTTCTCTCTCTCTTATCTCACTACCCCATCTCTCTCTATTTTTCTTTCTCTCTCTATCTCTAGTTTTCTTTCTCTCTCTCTCTCTATTTCTCTCTCTCTTATCTCACTACCCCATCTCTCTTTTTTTCTTTCTCTCTCTCTATCTCTAGTTTTCTCTCTCTCTCTCTCTCTCTCTCTCTCTCTCTCTCTCTCTCTCTCTCTCTCTATTTTTTTTCTCTCTCTCTTCACACTACCACCATCTCTCTCTCTCTCTTATCTCACTACCCCATCTCTCTCTCTTTCTCTCTCTCTCAGGTCATGATGAACTTACAAACACCTCAGTGAAGCAGTTGGAATTTAAACGAGTTCAGAAGGTCCTCCTCGAACAGTGAATCTTTCATAATACGATCCTTCACAGTGTTCCGTGTGGAAATGGAAGTTGCATTCATTCATATTTTCGTGACACTGATGATTGATGGTGTACTATATATATATATATTATATATAATATATATCTATATATATATATTATATATATATATATATATATACTATATATATATATCATATATATGTATATATATATATATATGTATATATATATATATATATATATATATATATATATGTATATATATGTGTGTGTGTGTGTAAGTGTGTGTGTTTGTATATACAGTATATAATATATATATATATATATATATATATATATATATATTATATATATAGATATATATATATATATATATATATATATATATATATATGTGTGTGTGTGTGTATGTATATAATGTAAACTGATCACTTGAAGCGCACTTAAAGGTAACGCATGGGAAGATTACAAAATCTCTACATTATAACTGATTAAATTTTGGGGTAAGATATCTTTGAAGCCTATACCAAGAAAATGCTAAAAAATTAGCGTCAATGATATTCAGTTAGAAACTGAAATAGCATCTATGTTAGAAGTAACTGAAAGATATAATAATTTTCCTTCTTTACATATACAGTAGTTAATTACTTGCTCGTGGGGCACAAACATACAAATTCAACCCATAAATTCTATGAGTGGACCTTTCCTCAAGCGGCACTGCCTTTTTTTTTTTTTTTTTACAGCATATGCGTACAAGTGTATTCATCTTCATTTATCTCTCTCATTTGCCCACCCAGGGGAAATATATTTTATTTCATTACAGCTGAGCCATGCTTATTCTTATGAAAGTATTTTGGGGCTCCACGCCACTCACGAGGAATTTTAGGCTTTTGTTTGGTCATTTTACTTAGAAAACTATTACTTTTGTAGAAATGTATTGCGCTTTACAATGGAGGGGAATTAATATCATACGATGCACATGGTACCTTGTTATGATTCTAATAAATAAATTTCTCAGTCACCACCACTCAAAAAAGTATCTTCGACGGCAAATACACCAGCCTCAATTTTGCTTCTTTTGTTAATTTTGTTTACTTTGGGGCATTTGAATATGTGATTATTCCACCTCGCTGATACATATTATTGTTGCTTTGTTGATCATGTAAATTAACTTTTTATTATTTTTTGCCTCCATCTGGCTTCAGAGTACAAAACGCGAGCTGATTTAGCAAATGTAAACCGATAAGAATAATTAGAAAATGTAGATGTGTAAATGTATTTATATCTCGGTCACGAAATTTGCCATTAAAGTGCACTTAGCATATTAACATCAACAAGTAGCAGACTGCTCATCGGGGCCTTTCCTTGAGTGTCAACCTGAGAATTAATGTGCACAGAAAAAACCTTTTTAAAATAAGAAAACTTCCAAATATTCTTACTTCCTACCCCCGGCGAAATTTGCATAACCTGTCACTAAGAGTCCAGTGCATTCAGAAATTCCGTTTCATCATAATGAAACTTGAACAGGCAATTTCCTCATTCATACGAAGACGGAATTGGATCTCTCCTTCTTGCTCAAGGTAAAAATCGATTTACGCATTCATTCATGCTATGGGATAACTCTGAGAATGGATGTCTTTCGGTTGAATTATGATATTTTATATGAGCTTCTTTTGCATCGTACTCTTCATTAATATATGTGCCTTAAAAAAGGAGAGGCTGTGGTTTGATAATGGTCAGGAGAATAATGCAAAAAACCCGAAGAAAATTCTGAACTGAGGAGGCCTCAGATAGTCACGTTAACGTAATATGAATTACTTTACCATTGGACGAACTGTATTATTACTAATAATGATAACTGAAGAATATTGTGAGAAAATTCTTGTATTTACTATCAAAACACACACACACACGCATATATATATATATATATATATATATATATATATATATATATATATATATATATATATATATACATACTCGTATATATAATATATATATATATATATATATATATATATATATATATATATATTTATTTATATTGGCTAGACATATATTTTTCATTGAAATCACTGGATTACTATTGATTTTTACTCGGAGTATATTTTTGAAAGTGTTAATTTCAAAACAATTTTAAGTATAATCATGTGATATATATATATATATATATATAGAGAGAGAGAGAGAGAGAGAGAGAGAGAGAGAGAGAGAGAGAGAGAGAGAAATATGTCTCTAGCCAATATATATATATATATATATATATATATATATATATATATATATATATATATATATATATATATATATATATATATATATATATATATATATACTCCGAGTAAAAATCAATAGTAATCCAGTGACCTCAATGAAAAATATGTCTAGCCAAATAAAACTTCAAACCTTGCGACTGATTATTCAATGTCTAGAAAAGATTTTGTGACAGCAGTCCTTTTTTAATAAACGTTTATTATCTAATCGTGTATACTTCAAAAGACAGTTTATCAACTGTGTGATAGCTGACTTTAGCTTATTGTCTTTCCTTAATTATTCTGTTCATCATAAAGATGAAAGGATGATCAGGCAAAATAACCAACTTCGTTCTTCTTTTTCATCAATTTAAT
>JANJGK010005924.1:0-10000 GCA_039081455.1 Macrobrachium rosenbergii
CACATGTATATACATATACATACATATACGAGTATATATGTATATATATATATATACTGTATATGTGTGTGTGCGTATAGGTATATATAAGGTAAATAACTATATATATATATATATATATATATATATATATATATATATATATATATATATATATATATATATGTGTGTGTGTGTGTGTGTGTGTGTGTGTGTGTGTGTGATTTACCTTACGTGATGGGAGTAATCCAGTTTCATCTTGTAGCCTTCGTATCTCTTCCGTGTGTTGCTCGTGGACATGGCGATAAACTATATGCATTGCAAAGCTTCTAGTGAAGGACATAGTGAGGTTACCATTTATTACAGTAGCACCAGTTCATCCTTTGGCAAAGGGCTCCTTTCGAAAGAAAAGGCGCAGATATAGACGTGTCAAGAGCTGCAGTCTCCTAATGCTTTAGCAGTTCTGATTTATTTGATCTAGCTACTGAAGATAGTGGTTTCACCTAAAAGGGGACTGAATAGACCATGGTAACTACCGGTCTCCCAATATTTTGCTTAGACTTGTTGCCAAAGGCCTCAGCATGATGACAGTCAGTTTACCATTTTCTTTTCCTTATCATCGGGTGCTATTTTATTTAATACTTCAGAGAGCCAAACGTCCGTGTTGCTCTCTAACACTTATTATATTGAAGTCGAAGTAAATGAGGAGTCGGTAATTTTGGATCTTATGCATTCCATTTCAGTGATGAATTCATTTTTATCTTATTTTCAGAAGTAGCCTATATGAGATTTTTTGTAATCTTTTGCTCTTTTTTTTAAACCGTTAACGTCCTGGCGATTGAAATACTTTACCATCATTTTTCCATTCAAATCAGCAGTAAATATTCTGTGTTATCTGCACCGAGTTACAGATGGCGAAAATGTGTGTGTACTATATTTTTTAATTAGGTCATATGTAAATTAACAAGAGTCTTTCTTTCTTCCTTTCCTTATATCTATAGCTGAAAACCCTTATGGACAGAATCAGCAGAGTGTAAACCCAAAGGGCTCCAAAGGGAAATCAGCCTGCAGGGAGAGACAAATTCTCAGAAAAGGTGAAACAAAAAAATATGAGGGCCTAGAGAATAAAACCGATAAACCTGAATTCAAGAGACATAAGGTGAAAGGAAGAATGAGGCTGATCCTTCCTTAAACATTTGGAGATCAGAAGATTCCACAACTGCATTAGGCAAACTGTTTCACATTTTAGTTGTGGCCGTGATAAAACTCCTAGCAAACTGAGCAGTATTAACCTGATACTGGAAAACGACACATTGTTTGCAGCAGCAGCTTGCTTATTGTTGTGAGTAAAAACAGCTAGGTCAGGCAAAGAAGACTGTAGAGGATGTTATTCGTTGTAGTAAACTTTATGAAACAAACTTGGACTCACTTGACATCTATGCCACAAGTCGACATTAACAGTGGCAAAATAAACTTGACTGATGAGTTTGAGATGAGGGTCAGCACCAGAAGACCACACTGGAGAACAATACTCCAAACAAGGAAGAAGAAAGGAATTAAAACACTTAGATTTATTAGCTTCATCACGAATCATTCAAAATCATTTCCGCAAGATACCAACTTTTTTGAGAAACAGGTTGTAATATTATGTATATGCTTCTCCAAAGTCAGTTTCTCATTAAGTGTCACACCTACAGTCTTAAAAGAGTCAATGACATTTAAAACCATACCATTTAAATGTAAATCAGAACGTAAAGGCGAAAGTCGTGGATCAACTAATTATCATACTTTGAGCCTTAGACAGATTAAGCATCATGCCCCAAAGCCTACTTTATTCATGAATATGTGCCACATCTCTATTAAAGATTCTCCAACCAAAGACCAAAGGCACAGAGATGGAACAATTGCTAGAAGAATAGTATCATTGGCATATGCAATCAACTTGTTCTTCAGCCTCAGCCCTTGCCAAATGTCCCTAGTATAGATAATAAACAGCAAAGGTCCAAGAACATCTGAAGTGACATTACTAAATCTATTATACAGGCCATCAGCACAGACCCTTTGGGTTCTGCCTATTAAAAATGTGTTTGAAATAATAATAAAAGTTCCACCAGCTGCCAATAATCTCACCTTATAGATAAGTGCTTCATGATTCACACAGCCAAGGCTTCACTTGATTATAAGCTGACCATGCATGCCTCTGCGCCTTCACCAAGAGAATTCTGCAAGATGGTAGATATTGACAAGAGTGAATCACAAGTACCAAGGCCTTTGTGAAGCCCAAGCTGTAATGCTGGTAGCATGTTCAACAAACCTACAAAGACGCTTAGAGAGCAACTTCTCAAAAACCTTAGATAAACCAGAGGTAACTGAAATAGGCCAGCATTGTGAGGGGCATGAGGACGGACTTAGCCCCTAGGGGATTCAGCAATGCTTCCCTTCCCACATAGGCTACAGAAGGAAAACTTGCTGAAAATTTTAGTAATCTAAATAGCAATAAAATCAGTAGTCTTTTTAAAAATGATGGGAAAGTGTCTGTTAGGGTTCTGTGCCACTGTAACTGTCAAGTCCCAGAAGCAAAGTTTTTACTTCTCTAGATCTGAAGGCCATTGAACACAACTGAGGCTGTGGAAATCATGAGTGAGGGAACACCAAGGACTCACTACACTGTCTGCTCACAAAGACTTCAGCCAAAGTTTTGCCTTTTGCCTATGGCAATGTACAAGCAGTTCCATCAGCTTCTATGGGGGCAGGCATGCTTGAATCAAACCCAAAGGGTGAAGACTTAAGGGTAGACTATCACTTAGGTCATCACCACTGGCTAACAAAATCTCCTTCACACCCTCATCATCAGCTCTCTCATAGACAGTCTGAGCCTGCCTTCAAAGCTCAATGAACTTACGCCACAAAAGTCTGATTGATTGTTCCTCCATAAGTGACAACCCTCTAGTTTTTCATGGCAGGCAAGCTTACATGTAACATTAAACCATGGCTATCTTTAAGGCGGAACTTAAGGATTTTAGAAGGAAGTCTATGGGTAATAGGTTTCTATAAATATCGCCCTACCAAAGCTTAAAAAGATCATGGTGAATATCATCCCATTTTCCCTGGGATTTCATGTATATATACCTTTCATGAAAAGCTAGCATCAGGAACGACCTGATCCATCTCCATTTCTTCTTCTTCTTCTTCTTCTTGTACGTGCTTTTTCCCATTTTTGTATGGGGTAAGCACGATGCCATCTTTGAAGGACTTTGATTTGGCTTTGGGGTAGACCGTAGTCTCGATCGGCTGCCCTGCCTGTCATCGCTTAGACCCCGGTAGCGTATACATGTATATTAACCTTAAATAAACAGTGATCAGATGATTCCACCAATAAACGCATTCATAAAGATACGGTCCCTGTAACATGTGTCAGATCGGTGTTTGGGTTCATTTATTACCTGCTCATACCCAGAAACAGTGGGAAAACCTAAAGCAGCAACATCCATGATTGTCTGTGGCAGTAACCGAGGTTAGCCACTCACAGTGGTAAGCACTGAAACGAGTTCTGAAGTCATCTGCCTGAATTGCTGCCTTTTTCGTAAGCAAGCAGCCATAAAGCGTCATCCAAGTCTGGGTTCCTATAGCTAACAAAAACATAAAGATTTATTCGTCTTTCACAGACTTTAACCGTCTGTATTTCATAACATCCACACTCATACAGCAACCAATGAGATGCGGAGAAACCCTCGCTTATATACAGAGTGTCATGCCATTGGAATGGTTTTGCGCTTGATTAAAATAAGTTTCTTAAACCTTGAAATCATCAGTTCTCACATGTCATAAATCAGACACAAGCGTTTCAGAACAAAAAACTGGCAGCAACAACACCCAACTCCTTTCCATACTTATATAATCCACGGACATTTATATATGAAATACATTTCCATGAATGCCGTGGACCAGGATAAAGTTAAATATTGCCAGAAAGAAGCAACAACATGTAAAACAAACATAAAGAAATATTTGTAAACTTAAAAAAAAATGGACACATGTAAAGTCAATATTGAAAAATTTAAAGACAAAATTATCGCCGGAATGAAACTGTTCAAGTGGAGGCGCCGGCGCACCCACCAAGGCTAGATTTACCAGAAACTTAAGGAAGGACAGCACGGATGGTTTTGAAGAAGTCAGATAAAGATAAATAAAAAGAAAATGACAAGGGTAGAGCAACATCTTGCTAACCCCAAGGCATCCTCGGCTCTCTCTCTCTCTCTCTCTCTCTCTCTCTCTCTCTCTCTCTCTCTCTCTCTCTCTCTCTCTCTCTTCTCAGTTGTTGCCTTTCATGTTTATCTAAATATTCAGGGAAAATAACAAAATGTAAGAAAAGTACCCACTTTTTTTCCTTTAGTTAATTTCCAGCATTTTTCATTAGTTTACATGACGTAAGATTCTAAAGTAGGAAAAAAAGTTGAATGAAGACATTTCAATATTAGAGGCATATTCAAATGTATAACATTTAAATATACTTTAAATAAACATCAATTCCCATACACTGCCATAAAATGTTCTTTCCTTACGTGTTAAATACCTACGCATTTCAGAAAAAGAAAGTAAGTTACTGATTTTTTCAACTTTGACAGAAGCACCGCCATAAACTCTTTAAGGCCTGGGACATTCACAGAGTGCTACACAATCTTGCAAAAACAGTCATTTTAACTGCAAAGGGAATGTGCACGTAGCCTAAAGATATAAACCCCAATGGAAACGCGAGTCATGCATTCGAAATCGGGGGTTTTATTTCCGTAGATTCTACATTTACCTCGAGGAAAAGTCATAAACCTTTTTGAATGAATAGGGAATGAGAGAGAAAGAGAGGGAGACCTCTGCTTCGGATTTCAATCAGTTTCTTCTCAAATGTGATTCAATATTCTCCCCCAAAACAAAGTTTAAAATGCTCTCGAGACATTTAAAAGCTGTCGGCAATTTTATTCGGGAACAGAGCTCGAGTTTCTCTCTAGTGGGATGTAGGAGGGGGTGATGGTGGTGGGGGTAGGGGTGACCCCTGAGAGGGGAGAGTGGTAATAGGTGTTGAGAAGGTGTACGAAGAGACAGAGGGTGTCTGGGGTCGACTGGGAGGTGGAGGGTTCTTGTCAACTTTCCCTACTTTGATTCATAGCCTTTATGGCATCTCAACCCCCCCCCCAACCTCATGTTGTATTGAAATGGTCAAGTTGTGTCGACTGTCAGATGGACAGACATTTCGACATTTGCTTTTTCTTATTCGAGAAAGAAAACTCTAAAATTGTATATTTTTTGTTATCTAAAACTGATTCCGCTTTTTGAGGAAAATTTCATGAGTCATTTTCTCCCGGTTCTTTGTTTGTAAATGACAGAATGAAATTGATAAACAATTCTGTCATTATTTCTGTTGTAAATGTGAAGTCTTGCTTCTAAACAGCTTCGTGAACTTTCAGTTCCCTATTTTAGTTAATTTCAAATGTCTTTCTCAGATGACTACATCATCGTCTATCATATCCCAGGAAATTGAAATTCTTAAAGAGACGTGTTCCAGCTGTCCATCATCAGATGAAAGTGTCACGATGAGCGTTTATATGAAAAATGTGAAAGGAAATTATTTATTTTTCTTGTTTTCAAATACTAGGCTTTTGTCTGCCAAAATAATGTATTTAGTGATCACTATTCGTCTGTATGTCAGGATCATTCCATTAATGTTCCATTTTATTCTTCTAAACTTATCACCGTTACTTAAGGTGATACTTCTATGCAGGTATATACAAGTTCGATAATAAGCTCATTACCGCGCTCTTTATAAGAGTTATTCATGACAAAACGGTGGTTATATCCCTGTCCTGAACGTCCCGAGATAAAGAACAAGCCTTTATACTAACTGAATGACATTTAGTTATGCAATCTGTCATCTCAGTGACTATGGCCGCCGGCGCCGACAACGTTCTTCCTTCTTGCTCTCGACTGACGGCGCAGCTTCCGAAGATCAGATCAACCGCGCCAGCCCTCAGATCAGTCCAGAATTCTCCGTGAAATAGTTCCGTTTCATCATTCACTTCATCTTCCGGTAACACAGACTTCTTATTATACAATACAATTTATATACATACATACATACATACATGCATACATACATACATACATACATACATACATATATATATATATGTGTGTGTGTACATGCATGCTTGCATACATATATGCAGATATATATATATATATATATATATATATATATATATATATATATATATATATATATGTATATTATATATATATATACAAATATATATATATATATATATATATATATATATATATATATATATATATATATATATACTCGTATATATATATAATTCTATATGTATACTAGCTGACCAACCCGTGCTGCCGGGGAAACTGAAAGACCGTCACGTGTAGGGGGAGGGAATAGGGAAAGGGGAGGGGGAGGGAAGAGGGAAGGGGGAGGTGGAAGGGTTAGGGGAGGGAGAAGGAAATGGGGGTGGGGTTTGTGTTGATGGTCCGACTGACAGTTCTACTTTTTTCATGGGAACGTTCACCCTTTGAACAGATGTGTGTGAACCGACAGACATTACTGTGGTACTATCCCTTTTATCCATATATTCCTGTACTGTCTGTCCCTTTCACCCAGTTATTACTATGATGACTGTCCCTTTTATTCAGAAATTACTGTGGTATCTGTCCCTTTTCTCCAGGTATTACTGTTCTGTTTGTCACTTTTATCCAGGTATTGCTGTGGTGACTGTCCCTTTTATCCAGAAATGACTGTTCTGTTTGTCCCTTTTATCCAGGTATTGCTGTGGTGACTGTCCCTTTTATCCAGAAATTACTGTTCTGTTTGTCCCTTTTATGCAGGTATTACTGTGGTGACTGTACCTTTTATCCAGAAATTACTGTGATGTCTGTCCCTTATATCCAGGTATGACTGTGGTGACTCTCCCTTTTATCCAGAAATTACTGTTCTGTTTGTTACTTTTATCCAGGTATTACTGTGGTGACTGTACCTTTTATCCAGAAATTACTGTTCTGTTTGTTACTTTTATCCAGGTATTACTGTGGTGACTGCCCCTTTTATCCAGAAATTACTGTTCTGTTTGTCCCTTTTATCCAGGTATTACTGTGGTGACTGTACCTTTTATCCAGAAATTACTGTGATGTCTGTCCCTTATATCCAGGTATTACTGTGGTGACTGTCCCTTTTTGTCCAGAAATTACTGTGATGTCTGTCCCTTATATCCAGGTATTACTGTGGTGACTGTCCCTTTTATCCAGAAATTACTGTGAT
The DNA here is from genome assembly GCA_039081455.1 of Macrobrachium rosenbergii. Classification (NCBI taxonomy): domain Eukaryota; kingdom Metazoa; phylum Arthropoda; class Malacostraca; order Decapoda; family Palaemonidae; genus Macrobrachium; species Macrobrachium rosenbergii. Next base: position 7,301 of record JANJGK010005924.1, read on the forward strand.
GTCTGTCCCTTATATCCAGGTATTACTCTGATGACTGTCCCTTTTATCCAGAAATTACTGTGATGTCTGTCCCTTATATCCAGGTATTACTATGTTGTCTGTCCCTTTTATCCAGAAATTACTGTTCTGTCTGTCCTTTTTATCCAGGCATTACTGTGATGACTGTCCCTTTCATCCAGAAATTACTGCTGTGACTGTTCCTTTTATCCATGAATTACTGTACTATCTTTCCCTTTTATCCAGGTATTACTGTGGTGGCTGTCCCTTTTATCCAGGTATTACTGTGGTGCTGTCCCTTTTAACCATATATTACTGTACTGTCTGGCATGTTTAACATGATGTTACTATGCTGTCTGTCCCTCTTATCCAGATATTACTGTGGTGACTGCAACTTTTATCCAGATATTACTATGCTGTCTGTCCCCTTTAACCAGGTATTACTGTTCTGTCCATCCCTTTTATCCAGGTATTACTGTGGTGACATTACTGTGGTGACTGGCCCTTTTATCCAGATATTACTGTGGTGACTGTCCGTTTTCTCCAGAAATTACTGCGGTGACTGTCCCTTTTATCCAGGATTACTGTAGTGACTGTCCCTTTTATCCAGGTATTATTGTGCAGTCTGTCCCTTTTATCCAGGTATTACTGTGCTGCCTGTCCCCTTTAACCAGGTATTACTGTGGTGGCTGTCCTTTTTATCTGTGTATTACTGTGGAGACTGTCTCTTTTTATCTGATTATTACAGTGCTGTCTGTCCCTTTTATCCGTGTATTATTGTGGTGACTGTCCCTTTTACCCAGGCATTACTGTGGTGACCGTCCCTTTTATGCAGGTATTACTGTGGTGACTGTCCCTTTTATGCAGGTATTACTGTGGTGACTGTCCCTTTTATGCAGGTATTACTGTGGTGACTGTCCCTTTTATGCAGGTATTACTGTGATGACTATCCCATTTGTCCAGAAATTATTGTTCTGCCTGTCCCTTTTATCCAGGTGTTAGTGTTGGGACTGTCCGTTTTTTTCCAGATATTACAGTGGTGACTGTTCCTTTTATCCAGAAATTACAGTCGTTGCTATCTCTTATATCCAGATGTTACTGTTCTGCCTGTCCCTTTTATCTAGGTGGTACTGTTGTGACTGTCTCTTTTATCCAAGGTGGTAACTGTGATGACTGTCCCTTTTATCATGCATTGCTGTGCTGTCTGTCCCTTTTATCCAGGTATTACTGTGATGAATGTCCCTTTTATCCAGAAATTACTGTGGTTGCTGTCTCTTTTATCCAGTTATTACTGTTCTGCCTGTCCCTTTTATCCAGTTGTTACTGTGGTGACTGTCCATTTTAACCAGATATTACTGTGGTGACTGTCCCTTTTATCCAGAAATTCCTGTGGTTTCTGTCCCTTTTATGCAGGTATTACTGTGGTGACTGTCCCTTTTATCCAGGTAGTACTGTGGTGACTGTCCCTTTCATCCATGTATTACTATGCTGTCTGTCCCTTTTATCCAGGCATTACTGTGATGACTGTCCCTTTCATCCAGAAATTACTGTGGTGACTGTTCCTTTTATCCATGTGTTACTGTACTATCTTTCCCTTTTATCCAGGTATTACTGTGGTGGCTGGCCTTTTTATCCAGTTATTACTGTGGTGGCTGTCCTTTTCTCCAAAAATTACTGTGGTGGCTGTCTCTTTTATCCAGAATTACTGTGGTTTCTGTCCCTTGTATCCAGGTATTACTGTGCTGTCTGTCCCTTTTATCCGGGTATTACAGTGCTGTCTGTCCCTTTATCCGTGTATTATTGTGGTGACTGTCCCTTTTATCCAGGTATTGCTGTGGTAACTGAAAAGCATATTTTCAATAATATATTTCTATGGTATCGAGTACATGAAATAAGTATGATAAACCCGTATAGTTTATTTACCACATAAGTTATAACTGGAAGGAGGAAGGGGAAGGGGAAGGGGAAAGGGGGAAGGCTATGGGTTTGAAACCTACCCTATTATCTAAGTTGGGTCAAATGATGTCCAAGTGCCAAATTTTGTCTAGAACGGTCGAGCGGTTCAGATTTTTATAGCACCCAAAGTTATATACATTCATACAGACAAAGTTGCACACATACATACAAACATTCACTTATTTATATATATATATATATATATATATATATATATATTATATATATATAATATAGATATATATAATATACATATATATATCATATATATACATATTTGTACATATATACACACATGTATATGTGTGTTTAAATGTATATGTATATACATGAAATATAAAAACACCGTATCATGCATCTCAAATATTTTATAAAAAGGAGCCTCAGTAATATACTTGAATATCAAAACGAAATGTATTTGTAAGAATATAACGAAAGCTTAAAGCTTTCATCCATCCTTCTGTGGACTTGATCACTAAAGTAAAATGAGATTTACAACAGTGGTGAAGAAGGATCAAATATAAACAATATGAAACTGGTAAACAATGTTAAAACAAGCAAACTAGTTAGTGAGTCATATTTCATACAAGAGTTCAAAGTGATCTGCCAGGCGGGGCAAAAAGCTGGTCTTCTTCTTGAACAATATCTTGAGGGTCTTTATCCAATATGGTAGTTTGATCTACAGACTCTGGAACAGGTGAAAGGTGGTTATCCACACTATAAGACTGAAGGAGGTGATACACATTT
>JANJGK010005924.1:17500-30000 GCA_039081455.1 Macrobrachium rosenbergii
ATAACTCAATCAAGGGAATGTTGTGTTTACATTGGCATCAAAAACGTGTGCATTTCTTGAGCAGGATCTGGTTAGGACAGCACGTACCCCCATGTACTGATATATGTTAGTCTACCTCTCAGATTCTGTTTGGCTGTTCTCTATCTGAGTTGCAGTCATAAGACTTGGCCTTCAAGACCGAAGTTTTCACGGGAACATTAGTTCTTTAGTATAGCATTGAACTTGAGGATGTAAGATATATAACTTCCAACCAAAAATGCTTAATTTGTTTTAACGATGTTCATTTAATCTATCGTTTTAGTAATGCGATTAAGAAAATCTTCAGATCAATCAAAGAGAGCTAAATTTTCATGAATATATAATATTGAAAAGCATATGAATGTCAGTTTGTAGGATACGTGTGCAATACGAGTACGGACTTTTTATTCAGGTAAATGTATGTATATGGGATCATTCATAAATCTACCAGCTACTTCGGTTTATTTTTGGAGGAAGGTTTTTACGTGACATGCGTCTTCGGGTTATTCAGCATTAGATGCTAATTTTACATTAAATTCTGATGCTTTATAACCCAGTTCAGTATCCTTTGTCTTTCGTTACTGTCTCAGTTTTATACGTGGGACCGATGTGGAGCTTCAGGTATTTCTGTATTGTGATGACGATCATGAATATTATATATATATATATATATATATATATATATATATATATATATATATATATATATATATATATATATATATATATATATATATATATATATATATATATATATATACAAGAACGCGGGGAACGCATCAGAAAACGTTCACATATACAATTTATTGCAACGTCTCAAAGCTCCAGGCTTCATTTTCAAGCTAGAAAAGTACCCAAAATATAACCGTGAAAATATAAAAATACATTTAAAGTAAACATAAGAAGTGAAGATTAAAATTATATACACTTTAAGATTAACTTAAAATAATATACACAATAAAATTTAATAGTACACCCGTAAAAAGGAGAAACCACAAGGTATGTAAAGAGAAGACTGACAAGGAAACAGGGTTCAGAGTGTGGGCACGGCTCGGCTCAAGAGAGGTTGACAAGAATGGAGATAGCCTGCTTGTTTAAGGGGCGGGGGAGGGGGCGGGGGACAAGCTGCTTAGTGAATAACGACACAGTGATAACCATCACTGTTGTTGGTTGGATGCCCTGCCTAAAATCTCGAAGTCTTTATGATGAATCTTATGTTTGCATCTGTTGGTATGTTCTCTGATGTTTGAGAACTCCGGAGATGAAAGTTTGATTCCAGCTCTGTAACGGACCGCGTTATGGCTGTCTGTCAATGCGGGCATTGATCAGCCTTAGTTTGGATCCGATATACTGTAGATTCCTCGATCACATCGAGGACTAGTAAACATAAACCATACTAGAAGTCATAAGTGGATGTAAAGGGTCTTTAAAATGAAACAGGCAACCTGTAGATAAAAAGTATGATGGGATAATATTTACTTTTATAGCTGGAAGATGACTTGATATAAGTTTATGAGTTCTTTTTAAAGTGTTCCAGTGAATGAATGGCAAACTGGCCATAGAAAGGCATCTTTAGAGCATCGGGTACAGGGTGGCATGGAATAAAAACGTTATTTTGGAACTTAGCAACAGATTTATAAAAACAAAATGGATGGACAACAATTATTAACAAAATATTGTTAGAGATATTTAATTTCCTCATGTAATGCCTGACAGCTGTAAGTGAAGGAATATGTTCGATGAAGTAAGGTCATTATGGGATTCAGCCTAAAATCACGAAAACAATGGCTATAAAAGTTTGTACCCAATCCGGTAAAGGTTGTCTTCCTACGTACTGTACTGACGAGCTAAACCCCTTTTGGTGGCGTGTGACAAGAATGTCCAAGGAAGATAGTGTTCCTGTGTTCGTGCTCTAGAGTAAGCTGGATGTAGGGGTGAAATTAATGAATAAAATTAAGAAACCTTTCGGCGTCAGAACCTGTACAGAAAAGAGCAAAGGTATCATCAACATACCTTTTGTAACATAGCGGATGGTAACTGAGAGGGCAGGGGTCGAGCACATGCTCTTCCAGCGAGCCCGTAAAGTTGCCTGCAAATATAGGGCCTAGTGGAGAGGAGAGCCCATCCATTTGGCTGTGAGCACTTCTGTTAAAAAGAAAAACAGCAGTGTCCAACACTAGTAGGTCTAACAATTTTTTAAAGTCAGATTTATTAAAACCATTAAAAACAGTGTCATTGCAAGGATAAAAAGCTTATCTAGGATAATTAGAACAAAATATTTCCACATCGAAACTTACCGTAACCAGATCAGCGTCTTGAGGTAAAATCGCAGTTTTAAAGGCTGAGGAGTTTTAAGGCTGTAATGATTTTCAGCCAAGGGGTAGTTTATAATTAGCGTTATTATATGAGGCCAGGATAGGGCAAATAGAGATGTTGTCTTTATGGATTTTCGGTAAACCGTACATTAGTCCATAGGAAGAACCTGTGCTATATAAAGATTGATAGGTGTCTGTAGTTATGATGTCATGGTCTAAGTTCTTGAGAAGCCTTTTGATACTGTTCTCTACCTTGAATAAGGTGGAATAGTCGGGAGGACCAGGCTTTTTGAATTTGGCATTGTCACTCAAAATTGCTTCGATCTTAGTAATATAATAATTTTTATCAAAAGTAACCACGCCTTTACCTTCAACCCGGGCGAGTAACGGTGATGTCGTTATTTTTGACTAAAGACTTGAGAATAAGGTCTTCATTCTTGAAGAAGAGAAACCAGTTGATTGTCAGTTTACAGAAAAAGTTCGGTTGGCTCAGGTCTGGAAAACATGAGTCCTAAACTGCTAAAATAAAAACTGTACATATAAAAGATTCAAACCGGGCAAGCTACAATCTAATCCAAAGGAGAGAAGGAACTCTTCTCGTTTCGTTATTAGAAAATAATTGGAAAACTTAATAACAGTCTTGTTGGTGGTATGGAAGCTAGGAATGGTTGGTCCATTTTACACGTGTACTATTTACTGTGTACATAATTCTAACTTAATCTCAAAGAGTATATAATTTTAACCTTTACTTCTTAATATTTACTTTACTTGTATTATTATATTTTCACGTTTTCATTTTGTGTACTTGATAGCTTGAAAATGAAGCCTAGAGCTTTGTAACGTAGCAACAAAGTGTATACATGAACGCATAATTTTCAGCATTAAGCCACTTTCATAACAGAGGTGACTCCTGAGAAAAAACTAGATAACGATCACTGCCACATGAAACCAACCTGCACACATTGTGCCATTCTTATCCTGCATGCATTCATTCTCTTCCTTTCTGGATGTTAATGCTTTCTTTGTAATACATACACACACACACACAGACACACACACACACACACACACATATATATATATATATATATATATTATATATATATATTATATATATATATATATATATATATATATTATATATATATATATATTATATATATATATATATATATATATATATATATATATATATATATATATATATATATATATATATATATATATATATATATATATATATATATATATATTTGTGCCGGCATTATCTGTCCGTCAGCACTTTTTTCTGTCCGCACTTTTTTCTGTCTGCACTTTTTCTGTCCGCCTTCAGATCTTAAAAACTACTAAGGCTAGAGGGCTGCAAATTGGTATGTTGATCATCCACCCTCCATTCATCAAACATGCCAAATTGCAGCCCTCTAACCTCAGTAGTTTTTAGTTTATTTAGGTTAAAGTTAACCATAATCGTGCTTCTGGCAACGATAGAGGATAGGCCACCACCGGCACGTGGTTAAAGTTTCATGGGCCGCGGCTCATACAGCATTATACCAAGACCATTGATTATAAGCGAAGTCCATGGTCCTGTGCAGCTAAGCCCCGACCACTTTACGCCAGTGATTGGCCAGCTCTCGAAAGGGGAATGACGTCACACTAGTTAACGGTCCAAATGACTGAAAGGACGGATTTGACCCCTTTCGGTCATGTTGAGCTCCGCTCATGAATGATGACACCACAGATTTGAGTCCTGGAATTGAGAAGTCTGCAATTGATATCTCCCATAAAAGATTAGTTATATAATATCTTCATGAAGATCTTGGATCATTCTGTCTGTGCATCTTTTTTTTATGTTGATCATGCACAGCGTACATACAAAAGCTTCTTGCTTTCTTTCATTTAAATTGGTGTTGTTGTACATAAGCGATTCCACATAGACCACAGTAATTGAAATGAAGCATAGACTTATGCAGCCAGTTCCGATATTAGGGTATTAATTCATCATAATCCTGCATATCAAATGCTAATATCATTGTGAGATTAGGCCTACGCGATATATAATGTATAAGCATACGGTGAAATGTACGCGTATAAGCATGTGCATATACACATACTTGTGTACTTGCGTCGATGGCCATAGTAAATGTAACTCCACTTATACCACATGTAGCCGATGGCACACATAGACCAATCATAGGGCTGTCTCAGCCTTACACACAACTATCGAACTGCTCTCAGTGAATTACATTGAAAATATATTTACAAAAGGGATAACAAATTATATTACTGTAGCATTTCTTTGAAAATGAAGGCTATGGTAGGAAGGCGTCTAAGATACTTAACGAAATAAGAAAAAATAAATGACAGCTGAAAAACTTGTGTGAGATGATCCAGACCAGTCTGCGAGTAGCCCGTGATGCACTTGGTTTTGGGGGCTTCTTGTAGATTACCCTTTTGGACAAAAGGGTACATAAGAGTCTAAATTTCTCTCTCTCTCTCTCTCTCTCTCTCTCTCTCTCTCTCTCTCTCTCTCTCTCTGTTGTTAGGAGAATATTCTAGCGTAGACTATATTCATAAAGATCTCGATTACTTTTAATTCAAACAGATAACTAAATTTCAGTTAACAATAGCAGGCAGATAATTCTTTACACTAGTATTTTATGTTTATGTTTATTCTGCAGTGTTAGGTTACCATATAAAAATTTTTTGAAGACACTACAAGCACCATAACAGCAGCAACAAAAACAAGAATAACCACAAAAACCACAATAAAACGGCTGAATATAAGATAGGGATAGGCCTATAACCCAAACGTCATAAACTGCGTAAACCAACAAAAAGACATAGGACATTATAGGTCTAACCCCGTAGGGGGATAGTGCCATCAGTGCACCTCATGCGGTGCACTGTAGGCATTACCTAAGGTTCGTTGCAGCGTGCTTCGGCCCCTAGCTGCAGCCCCTTTTGTTCCTTTTACTGTACCTTCTTTCATATTCTCCTCCTTTCATCTTACTTTCCTCAACTCTCTCCTAACAAATTGATTCATTGTGCAGCTGCTACACCTTTCAGACCCTTGGCTGTCAATTTCCATTTCAGCGCTGAATGACCTCGCAGGTTCCAGTGCTTGGCCTTTGGCCTAAATTGTATATTCTGTTCAATTCAATTATAGGTCTACGTCATTTTTATGATCCTTTTATTCCGAAAGGAGAAAATGTCCTTAACAAAATTCTCAGCAAGTTATATCCAATAAGACTCGTATAGCCTATCATACTGTAACTTTAAGTTAAACATAGGCCTATTCTGGTTTAGTAGAGTGCAGTCGACTACTGCTCGTCATCCCACCGAGTGTGTAAACGATTTCAATGAAATCGATTTTATGTGTATTAAAATGTAATAAAATTTCCTAAAATCAGTATGAAATACCAGTCTGCATAGCTCTGAGAAAGTCTTTGTGTTTAAGTTAAGAATGGCGAGCACGCTTGACAATATCAGACGGTAATTATTATTGTCCTGTCATTCAAGTGCACCGATTCGAACGCAAGACATTCCCTGTGTCACTTCCGTATTCAGGTGAACCTCATTTACGAAAACAACATTGTAGCATCACGGCTGACTTTATTCATATTTTCCAATTTTTTACCATTTTTAGGGAGATGCGTATTATGATTCTATTTCAGGGTATAATATAACGTTTCTTTTGATAATCAGCAGAAGTATTTTAGTTCAGTAAAACAACCATTGCAGAATGAATGAAGATGAAACCACTGCCAACCAATCAGCTTCAAGGGATGGTCGTGACTTAATCAGTGGGCGGGGCTTAGCTGAAAAGAGCGGTGGATTTTGCTATATACGATGTCCAGAAAACTCGAGTGCGCCGAAGAAACTTCAGCGCATTTTTTACTTGTTTATTTAGTTATTCATTTGTGACGATTTTGCATGAAATTGCCCTTTACAGAAATATTTCCGTAGGTGATGGCGTGTCCGTAGTGTGACGTCTCTATCCGTTAGCAGACGAATTTCCGTCAGTGAGCAGCCCTGCCGTGCCAGGCAAAGGCTCGATACTTCGTTAAGCATTAGGGTAGCCCTATACGAAGCTTTGCTCGCGGTTTCTCCATTTCTGACGTTACATTGAGCAGCGTTTGCAGAGCAAAGCTCGCCCGTATGGACGGGGCCTTATAAGTAGATACTGCGAGCTTCCTCCCGATCTTTTTCACCCTCCCTGCTGCCTTTCTTGCTGCACCTGTTCTGTGACTTTGCTCTTCCCTCATTTTACCGCCATCCTAAGCACGTACCCCCAAATCCCTGTATGAATCAAATGCTTTCATTCTTTCTAGATCCTTATTAACTCCTAACTTATTCTTGTTCGCATATACTCTTTTCATGCAAACACTTTCAGAATCTTTTACCAAACTCTGAAATTTCTTTTCTCCATCCCAAATCGTTTACTGTATGATCCACAAACAACAGCCGTTCCACACTCCATTCACAATCCATCTTTCGTTATCCCCACAGCTTTGCAGCTAAATCTACTGTCTATTTTCTGACTTCTCGTGTCACCCTGTCCATAAACACACTAAACCAGTCACTTCCCCACTTATAAATTTTCAACACATGGTTCATTTCCTTAATAAAATTTTATCGGATCTCAATAACTTATTATCTATACCACATATCTTAAACACCCTGTACATTGCCTCAACAAGTCTATCATAAGCTTTCTGTGGGTCCATGTATGACACATACAACTTCTTCCTTTACTTTCAAACTTCCCACATAACTGTTTCATGAGAAACACTTGATCCTCACACCTCCTTATCTATTTAATCCCAAGTTCCTCTTCACCTCATCAATCCTTATGTCACCTCTCCTACTTATTCCATCAAAATTCTACCCGACGCTTTCCCGAAAGAAGGGACAGTCGTTCTACTCTTCAAATGTCCTGTGACCTTTCTTGCCGTTACAGGTCGTGTCATCTAAAGAGGTACTTGATAGCACATGTCAGTTACCTATCTCCAAAGATTTTTATTTTAGACATGCGCACTCATTCGTTTTCCAATTACCATATTTAACCACCCTTCCTCTTCCTCTCTCTCGTGCTCTCTCCATTGATATATATATATATATATATATATATATATATATATATATATATATATATATATATATATATATATATATATATATTTACACACACGTGTATGTATATATATATATATATATACATATATATATATATATATATATATATACATACAAGTGTGTGTAAATATATACATTTATATATATTTATATTATGTATATATGTGTGTGTGTGACCGTCCAAGTGTGCAGTTCGTGACTGATCAGTTTTGCTGAGATTTTCGTTATTATGTAACAGTTTCTTTTTTTGAGCACAGGAGGCCATTTAGTAAAGGAACAGTTTCCATTTCAAATTGTCATATAAGGCTTTGAATATCTTTGTCTCATCTTGGTTAACCGCTGCAATATGCATTCGTATATTCATTCGATTAAGTTAGATGTTTTGTGCTTCGATGTCTGTACTGAAGACGGAATGACACTGTGCCTAAGCCTCCTTTCCTTCGCTCGTCGAAGTCAAGAATCAATGCAATCCATTCCTGACCTCCTCATTCTACGTGTATCACCTGCTCCATACAAGAGTCTCTCTCTCTCTCTCTCTCTCTCTCTCTCTCTCTCTCTCTCTCTCTCACGGGTTCACATACTGCGCGCCGGTCTTCCCGATTCTATCTGCTATATTAAGGTTACATTATGCACGTTTTTATACTTACATGTCGGAATGCTCTTACTGCACATGCATCTCTCATTTTTCTGTTATACAGTATTTCTTAGGTGATGTAATATATTCATTTTTCCTTTTTGTAAAATGTGATTTAACACTATTTCTACCGTGTTCTTTTTTTTTTTTACTTTAGTTAAATTACTTTGACTATTAGAATTGTGGCACGAATAACCTACAATACATTACCAGGATTTTTCTTCTCTATATAATATTTCTTCTGTGATATTTGCATGAGTTTTTAGCTTAAAAAATAATAAAAAAAAAAACTTTAGTTTTAAATCCTCTCTCTCTCTCTCTCTCTCTCTCTCTCTCTCTCTCTCTCTCTCTCTCTCTCTCTCTCTCTCTCTCTCTCTCTCTCTCTGTCGATGAATGTTCACTTTTTTGTCTCCTTTGGGCACTTATCACTTCCCCCTTTTTATCTGGCTCTTCACAAAGTACTCATTTCCTCCTCCTCCACCTCCTTCTCTCCTGTGCCTACTCCTCTCCCTCTCACTTCTCCTTAATCTCCTTCAACCGTCCTCTCCCCACACGGAGTTCTAGTTGATAATCACCATCTCTCTCTCTCTCTCTCTCTCTCTCTCTCTCTCTCTCTCTCTCTCTCTCTCTCTTGTGTTACAGTTTATCGTGGTTCTGGCTTTTGCTATTGATTATCTAAAGTGTTATTCGTTTCTTAGGACGCGTCTTACCCAATTATTTGGGCAAATCCTGACGATACTGTGTGAATGCCGTAGCGGTTATTAGTGTATTACGTACTGGTAACGGCATCTGCCAGAGAGCATTGTGGTCTTACAGCCAGTCATAATTTAGAATAAAAGTTATTGTTTTGTTTACTCTTGCTAGAGCTTTTACTGTTGTTATTAAAAAAAAATCTATTATCTGATAAATGAAGAGGGTATCGTTCTAAAATATGACCTTTTTTCGAGTGTAAGTCTGGGCATGTTGTAGAAAATACATTTCCGTTCCTGGAGTTGTACGAGGACTAAGGTCCTTCTAGTGGACCTTAAGGAACTGAGGTGTATTTTTAACAGCATACCAAGATTTTCACTTGAAAATTGGTCTTAAATCATCCCCATCTCTCAAGAAAGCGACTGTTCTTCATAGTCTTTAGTATCATTATATTCAGTGTCGTGGGTTAGGTTCCCAGTCTCTTAATTCTTATTCCGTCTCTCTTTCGCTGTTTTCCCCTCTTCCTCTTCCTGTTCTGCTGAGTTGAAATTCTCGTTTCTTGTGAGTGCACATACGGTGAGACAAGTCCTGTTAGCCTCTCGAGTCTCTCATCGAAATGTCAAGAAGTCCTGGAAGCATCCTTTAGAATGGTGCTATTTTTTTCATAAGCATCTCATATGCACACATTTCAGCCTTGCTATAACGTTCGTTTTGATATGCAAGATTTTATGAAGTAAGTTCTACAATTGATTGCGGGATATTTTGGGCTAAATAGAAATGAGATACCCTAGTAAGGCCTAAATTCTGGTTTCTGCTTTCTTCAGAGATCACAACTCTGTCGGTAGGAAGTGTGCAACTAACGGTTCAACAACCCAGTTGTGATTTTGAATCCCTGCAGATGATGGCGATCATCTTAAAATCACTCTGTTTTTATCTCTCATATTTTGTATTTTATTTATTTCACATTATTATATGTTCTTTCCCACGTACGGAAATATTATCTGGAAGCTTGCTTTGTAAGAATGTGCACACGGTTAGATAATAATAATAATAATAATATGTAATCTGTTTCCCAGCAATTGTTTGGGAGCCTCGCACCCCACTGGCCTTCGTTCAAACTTTGGAACAGCACGGAGCTTATTAGTGAGTGGACTTTGCTGTTTCGACCCTCTTTTGAGTTACCGTAATTTTTGACGGTACGAGTACGCTGGTGAGACTAATTAAAAACTATAGTAAAGCAGCGCAACTCATCGTTAAGCCTGAGTCATGGGGAAATTATGGGGCTGATTCATTAAGATGAACTGAATTTCAGGACACTAGTGAAGACTCTCCAAAGATTGGTGATAAATATATTTCATCCTTAATCTCGCTACTGTTGGTGTTGTTGTTGTCGTTGCTCTGCGTTTATTTGTCTTGATGTTGTGCGGCAGAGAAATTTTTTACCATAGTTTATGATGAACTTGGTAGAAAATGCATTTGCCTTTCAGTTTATATTTGGCATTAGTTGTTAGATATTCACCTTTTGTAGTAAACCCTTTCAGTTATATCTTCGTTAGTTGGTTAATACCATCAACATTTGACTCAGAATTTCAATGTAACATAAAAATTTTATAAAGTTGTGTTACAAGCATTCCATTCCATAAAGAGTTTGGAGAGTCTGCAGGCTAGATTAGAGAAAACGCTTGCACATTTACCTGTAGTGTCATGGAGATGAAACCTCAGATTCTTCCACGAGAGATGTTGTTGAATAAGGTACGTCATTAGGATTGTTCCTTTATGTCACTTGTCTCGGCCAGTATCAGGATTCACTATTTTAATTCACTGATTATCAAATGTTTAAGAGATCAACAATGCATAAATCGACTTCATAACGTATACAGTAAAAACAGAGCATGATTTGGTTGCAGAGCAAGTGCGGTGAAAACAACACATGCAATAAACATATGTACCTTGCGTTCTTCACAATTATTTACGGTAAGCGAGTTTCAGCTGCTTTGTGACTAAACAAAATATATCAGCAACAGCGTAGAATTTTGATTGAGAAAGTAATATAAATGGATTGATACTTGAAGAACAGCTGGGTTTAAACAAGTCTGAGGGTGTGTTGATCAGTTATTTGCTGTAAAACAGTTGTGTGAGAAGTTTTAAGGAAAAGAAAAAACCGGTTTGTGTATACGTGGTTCTAGAATAGCTAATGATAGCTCCAACAGAGGAAATATGGACAGTGTTGAGAATCTTTGATTATTGGGGCAGATGGTAAGTTTTTGTGATAGAAGTGAAATGTGTGCTAGAGTATTTATATTGGTGAATGATTGATTAGGTGTAAAAGTGGATTTGAGACAAGGGTGTGTTACGTCTCCATTGCTGTTCAATATCTGTATGGATGGAGCGATACAAAAAGCCAGAGAAGAGATAGTGGATGCAGATACAGAGCTGTGAGAAAAGAAAGAAAATAAGAGGTGAATGGAGTGTCGAATGGTTAATATTTCCTAAAGGTACAATGATAATTAGGAATAGTGTTGGGAAAATCATAAACAGCTAATATTTTGAAAGTCTTTGCAAGAGGAGAACTTTAAAAGTGATAGTGCCACTAGTAAAGTTACGAAGGTCAGCGCAAACCAGGAAAATGGAGCAGTAAATGTGATGATGTATGATAGAGGAATGGAAGTGTGTGATTCATACTGGTATTTGGCTCCGTAGGGGGGTAGTGCCGTTAGTGCACCTCATGCGGCGCACTGTAGGCACTACTTAAGGTTCTTTGCAGCGTGCCTTCGGCCCCTAACTGCAACCCCTTTCGTTCCTTTTACTGTACCTCCTTTCACATTTTCTTTCTTCCATCTTACTTTCCTACCTCTCCTAAAAATTGATTCAAAGTGCAACTGCCAGGTTTTCCTCGTGTTAACCTTTCAAACCTTTTACTGTCAATTTCCGTTTCAGAGCTGAATGACCTCATAGGTCCCAGTGCTTGGCCTTTGGCCTAAATTTTATATTCAATTCAATACTGGTATTTGGGAATAAACATAACTGATTTTGGTAGGATAAGAGAACACGCCAGCAGTCGCAAATGGGTGAAGTAAGAAAGGCGGATGGGAGAGTGCCAAAGATTGGAAGAGATTTGATTGTCCATGGAAGCCAAGGTGGTATCTCCAGGGATTACTGAGCAGCTCGCCATTATCGAAGTGCAGTGTGAATGATGAATGCGTATGAAAGAAAAATGTTGTGACAACAGTACTGAGATGAGCAGTTTGCCCAGCATGTGTGGCATAAGAAGAACTGAATAGGAGAGAAATGAGGAGAAACACGGAACTTGTGAAAAAGTTAGCACAGGTGAAAGGAAAGATGAGAATGTTTTGGGATGATTTGGTGAGGCCGGAAGAATGGAGAACTATAATTCAGAATTCTTAACAAGGTTGAGGAGAAGGCTGGATGGATGGATGGATGGCGAGGAAGAGGTGCTGCAAAGTGCGAGAGTGCATGCCAGAGGTGACTTGCACTGTGGGAAATGGGTTCAAAGAGCCTTTGATGAGCTTTTTTGGTGAAAAGCAAATGTGTGGAAGTTTATTTCACAGGGGCTCATCCATGATTGAGCGCTTAGAGTAAAGGTGTGTCAGTCAGTGACTTTTTTTCATGGCGAACGGCCAGTTGTTATGAAAAAATATATCGATTATTTAATGTGTATACAAGTATATGTACGTGTTGAAGAGGAA